>JAODLL010071602.1:1695-21459 GCA_026546735.1 Forbesichthys agassizii | reverse complement strand
GTATCTGTGAGTTAGTGTATATAAAGTGTGTGTTACACATCTGTATCTGTGAGTTAGTGTATATAAAGTGTGTGTGTGTTACACATCTGTATCTGTGAGTTAGTGTATATAAAGTGTGTGTTACACATCTGTATCTGTGAGTTGGTGAATATAAAGTGTGTGTGTTACACATCTGTATCTGTGAGTTGGTGTATATAATGTGTTTGTGTGTGTTACACATCTGTATCTGTGAGTTGGTGTATATAATGTGTGCGTGTGTGTTTAGTTTGAAGGCTTGGCGGGGGAGGAGTTCCAGGAGCAGGCCTCTCAGCTGTGCAGCCTGCAGTCCCAGGCTCTGGAGCTCATTAAGAACAAGCAGCGCAAAGACCCCCGCTTCGCTCACATCATCCAGGTAACACACACACAGAGTATGTGGACCCTCTCTCCATAATGCAACTATCAGTCTTTAGTGGTCTGGGTGTTGGACTGCCAGCCCAAAACACATCAAAAGAGAGAAAAGATGCTCGTTCCATATTTAGCTTAAAGCTCATTTACATCTGCAGTCCCTGATACACATGAATAGCTTGTTATCAGGCTTCTAACGAACTATTCATTTGAATCAGGTGTGAAAAACATTCTGGACATTGTGTTTATTATTTGCAGCGGTGCCACACATTAGTATTGCTATGACAGTTTTCCACAAATTACAAATCGCAGTATATCTCCTAGCTTACAGTATTGCAATATATTGAATCGTGGTCCCTGTATTGTGATGTGTATCGCATCGTCATAGTAACTGTCACTTTGGATAAACGTGTCTGCTAAATGACTATTGTATTAACAACAACAAAACATTGTGTTTAATCAGTGCGTTTTGCAGCGTTTTAGCTGAATAGGCTACCTGTTTGTGGTCATGTGACTACACAGCTAGAGTGCCGTCCTGTGGTCATGTGACTGACTTCTGTGTGGTCATGTGACTAGGAGTGCGAGGCCAGCCCCCACTGCAGGAGACTACAGCTCAGGGACCTACTGGTGTCAGAGATGCAGAGACTCACCAAATACCCGCTGCTGCTCGACAACATCATTAAGCACACAGAGAGTGAGCGCGCACGCACACATCTGAATAATATTCTGGAACCCAAATACACTACAAACCTGTTGTCTGTATCTGAAAACCTTGGTTGGTTGGGCAGATTTCTAACATCAGGGTTTCAAATGATAGTATAGTGGAGTATACTTTCTATTCTTATTTTTGTTCTGCTGTAAGCACTTTTAGCTCCTAGACTGTATACTGACATAACCTTCAACTGACTTTAAAGCTCATTCTGTACCTAAACAGCTGTTTGTGTCAAGATGTAAGATCACTTGTATGTACAGTATGTCTTCCTGGTCTAAACCTTTGCCTTCCCTAGCCCTGGGCAACAATAGAGAGAGGGAGAGAATTACCGGCAACAAGACACACCGAGAGAGAGAATTACCGGCAGCATCGTTTCTCTGATTCAATTTGTGTTATCGAACGTTACCGAACATTGCTCTTTCCTGTTACAGCCGACTCTTCGGACCTTCCAACCCTACAACGCGCCCAGGCCTGTTGCCGTGGGATACTGCAGGCTGTCAACGAGTTTGTCAGGGAAACGGAGCACCGGCAACGCCTCAGCCAATACCATCGCAGGCTGGATGCTGCCCCGCAGTTCAAGGTTTACTCAAGGATACTCTTTTTACTTCTTAATCAATGAAGCTGCTGTATACGTGTAAGTCTCCACTTACTCCAACATTAATGTTTTATATGCGTTCTCTTTACAATAGGGTTTGGACCTGACCACCAAGACCATGATACATGAGGGTCCACTCACCTGGAAAGTCAACAAAGACAAGACGTTAGGTGTGTGTGTGTGTGTGTGTGTGTGTGTGTTTGTGTGTGTGTGTGTGTGTGTGTGTTCCTGCGTGCGTGTAAAGCCCTTTACCTACTGGATGCATATTTTCCCTACGCTGTGCAGTTTTTTTTTTTTACGCAACCACAATGCAATATCCTACACGACAACTGATTACAGTTGGTATCCAAGGTGATGCTAGCAGGTCTCATGGTTGGTCCTAGTTAGCTAATGTAACGAAGCCCGAATGAAACTGACATTCCTCCAGGGGAAACGTGTTTATTAGAGTACAACATTTCGCCACAGCTTTATTTTAAGTACAGCCAGGTCATGTTTACATATGCGTTTCTACTGCAACGCGCGCGTAGCCTTTCACCTGACGCTACTGCATACGCAACGCAATGTTGCAAGCTCCATAGGAAACGAATGTGAATTCCTGTGAATAGACACGCTGCTACGCATCCAGTATGTAAATGGCTGAAGGCCCTCAGACAGACTGAATGTCAGCTTCTGCTACATATACCATACCATGTAGGCTTATGCAGTACAATACATATAGATACAATACATCATATAGATACAATACATATAGATACAATTAGTGCTGGGACGATTAGTCGACGTAACCGACGTCACCGGTTACGTAAATACGTCGATTTGCTAAATGTAACGTTGACTTACATATGAATAAAATAAAAATATACATATAACTATGCTCCGATCTGAAAAATAGTGCCGTTAATGGACTATGAGAGGCAGCAGTGAGCTGCGAACACGCCCAGTAATCCTGAGACCAAAATAAGAAGAGAAATATGTGGCATGGTGTGTTTGTGTGTACTTACCCTAATACATCCACTGATGTCTGTAGCAGATTAATTCGGTCCGGTTTATAGCCCGTGACGGGGTAAATACCAGACGAGCAGCAGCTAACAATGTTAGCATTAGCACTCTGCTAGATGCAGCGCGTGACATGCATTGGTGCAAAGCGTCAACGAAAACATTGCGGGACACATTGAAAGAGCTACACGCAAACATGGATCCATTGAAGCGGAGAAAAATAGCGGAGCTGCTTAAGTTTCAACATGTGCAAACACAAAGCATGCATCTGCTGTGTTCGAGCGCTGTCGCGCTGTCTTGTTAAAGGAACACTAGCGGACGCTTCCTTTTGCGCATAGACCAAAATGTTTTACCTGAGAGAACATGAGAGAAGGAGAGGGGAGGAGTTCATGCATCTGCTTTGGTGGGTGTGTTAGATTTGATTAAGAATGCACTAGTTTTAGTTATTCCTGGCTTTTAGAATTAGTGCACACATTTTACTGTAAAATGATTTGGTTGGGACTGCTAAGCTTGAGGTTGCACTAATGTTCTGGTATTCCTGAAATGTATTTAATTTCACTTAATTTTGTGCTAAATGTGTAATGCACTCAATTATTTTTTAACAAGCTCTTACAGATTTAATATCAATCAATTATATTATATATATATATCCACCACCACACACAGCATCTCTTAAAGAAAGACTCTTGTCTCCTCCTCCCCATCAGAGATCCAGGCCCTCCTGCTGTCAGACGCCCTGGTCCTCCTCCAGAGGGGCCCGGACGACCGCCTGGTGCTACGCTGCCCCTCCCGCTGGCTGGCTGGTGGCGGGGGTGTCGGCGGAGACAGCAAGAACTCCTTCAGTCCCCTGGTCAAGCTGGACTCCATCCTGGTGCGCTCCGTAGCCACAGGTACAGATAAAACGAGCTGCCTGTGTGAACGTTGGCGCCTCCGCTGGCTGCACGGTGCAGCTGCGCTCTGTATGGGTGTTGTTTTTTTTTAACATTTTTTATACGACTTTTTTTGGGGGGGCTAAGCGCAAATAATTTCCGCAGTAGCACGTTACCGTAGTAACATGTCGTGTTTAATCGCAGCTGGTGACCCGCCATGAAGGCATTGCTGTTTTACCATGTAATGTTTAGTTTCACGGGGGGGAACAGTATTAGTAGCACTTAATCTGTTGTGAATTGTCTGACCTTGTGTTGTGCATCTGTCTTATGCTGTCCAGACAACAAAGCCCTCTATATCATCAGCACCACAGAGAGGCAGATCTATGAACTGGTGGCGGGGACATCCTCTGAGAAGAACACGTGAGAGCTTCTCTTTCCCACGAGACAGATACACAGTACTTCTGGGTGTTAATATAGCCCTGTCGCATTTGTGGGAATCCCCTTGACACAACCCTGGCTTATGCCTATGAAACCCAAGCAGAAAGACATTTTAATGTGTAGCTTCCGTTTTGTGCTGATTCGGGATTTTGTGTTTGTTTATTTTATTTTAAGTTGGAAAGACTTACTTGAACGGACCATGTCATCGGCCGGTGGCGCCTCATCCTTGACCAATCACAGCTCTGCGCCTTTATCGTAAGTGATTTTGATGTGTGTGAACAACAAACGCCTATTAAGACCGTTTATCTTACGTTTGTTTAGAAACCCACAGAAGAGATCTCACAGCACATTTAGCATCCACACCGTTTACACATCGATATGTACACAACACCACCGTTACTTGGGCTCCACTTGTAACAGCAGTGCTTTTGTGTTGCTCTGTTCTGCAGGTCTCCAGGTCTAGGTAATTCTTCACCCATCTCAAATAGCAGCCATGTCTACCAGTACCAGTCAGGTATGAGCTACCCTAAACTCAACTGCATTATCACAATGCATTAAGCTGGTAATGTGAACTGACCATAGCATCAATAACTATTGTATAATTATATGTACATCTTTCAGACGTCTCTGTGTCAAAGCTATCAACCCCCGTGGATACAAACTCGACCGGCGATGACAACTCTCTCTCCGCCGTCGCGGCTATGGACCATTCGAGAGCTTTCCTCTGCAGTGACGGACAGGATGTGGGCGTTGCCGAGTCCGCCCTGCAAGATGGTGGGAAGACACTGATTCCCCCTTTTAACGCCACACGTGATTGAATGCGCTAACAGATTAATCTCAGGCTTAACGTAATGAATAAATACAGAAGCCACGAGCACATGGCGGTTAATGGACTGTGTATATAGCGCTTTTCCAACCTGCCGGCCACTCTAAGCACTGTGCGGTACAGCCCCACATTTCACCCACTCACACACACATTCATACGCCGGTGGTAGCGTCAGCCATGCAATACGCCATCCAACCACTAGGTTAGGGTCGAGACCCAAATATACTCTCCACGGAGTACAGACATCCACAGATGCGAGGTAAATCACACGCGGTCCACGCACCACGCACCTCCCCCTCGTTGCACGAGCCCACGCATATGGTAGAACTGTACAGCCAGGCCTTCAGTTGTCTTGCTCAGGGACACATTTGCACTTTAGCCTGGTGTAACCAGACCCAACAATCACTTGGTGAAAACGGTCGGGACTTGCTCCATTGGGAATTGGTAGCAGTCGTTGCCTCCTACTGGACGTAGACCTCTGGTTAATTTTTAAACTGTTGGACAGCGTTTAGCCAATCGGCATTGCTACAACTGCTTTGATCGCCTCATCTAGCTCTACCACCATTTCGAAACACGCTCGACGTCAACATCATCTCGCCAGCAGGGTGGCTGTGAAAACGCTAATGCAATCACGGTGTCCAGACTATAATCTCAGCGAAAAAGTAGCTGAGAGCAATAGTCGGGCGGAGCCAGGCTATCGACACTTTGTTGCCTCTTTGTTGCCAGGAAACAACTTTCTGACCACCTGTCCAGCCCCGCTCCACCCACTGCCCCACTATATATCAGCCTTTACACAGCAGTGTTCAGTTGACCGCTTCTTTACATGTTGTTGTGCCTACAGTGGAAACTCTAAGGCAGCTGATCTTCTGCGATTTGGAGGAGGACGGGTGGAGCCACGACTCGGACGACACCCCCACCAACGAGGCAGCCAATGAGCGGAGCTCTGAGTTCTCCGACGGGCAGAGGCCAGAGTCCCTGGAGACCGTCCTCAGTTTCGGCCTCGACCAATGGAAGGAGCAGGTTCCGCCCACAGAGATGGAGAAACCCAGGGTTGTGAGGAAAGGTAACCAATCGTATAAGGCCGGGTTAAAGGTGTGCATTAACACCGGTCATTTGAATTGGTCTTATCAAATCAAGGATATTATATATATATTAGTATAAATATACAGATATCAAAGTCACAATTTCAATGAGATTGAACAGAAATTGGACATGATTTCGGTGTTGTGTATGAATATTACCTGTGGTGGCAGCTTTCCTCCGCATGTGATCTGTGCACCCTGTGATTCAGTGATTTGGTTTCTCACCTTCTTTCTCCGCTCCTCTTCATTTCTTGCCTTTTCTTCACAACACGCTTTCCTTTCCTCTTCCTCACACGTTCTATTACGCACACAAACATTTTTTGTTTCCACACACACACACACACACACACACACACACACACACACACACACACACACACACACACACACACACACACACACACCTGGCCCAACCCACTTCATTCTCCTGCCCGCCTGTCCTCTTTGAATAGCTGGGGTTGCGGGCTCTTCTTTCCCCGATGACAGCGCCCCCTCCGACCAATCGTCCGATCCGAGAGGCGAGGCCCCTGTGCAGGGTAATGATGATCAGTTGTTTTCCAGTCGTTGGTTTTCAACTCGTGCGATTGGGCGCATTGTAATGGTATATACGTGGTCAGTGTGTTTTTCTCTCCTGTTTCTTGTTTTGATGGTTGTGGGTTT
This sequence comes from Forbesichthys agassizii, assembly GCA_026546735.1. Taxonomy (NCBI): domain Eukaryota; kingdom Metazoa; phylum Chordata; class Actinopteri; order Percopsiformes; family Amblyopsidae; genus Forbesichthys; species Forbesichthys agassizii. Next base: position 14,897 of record JAODLL010071602.1, on the reverse strand, counting down.
CAAGTCCGAACCCACTTGGAATTCCTCAACATATGATACAAATTCTAGTATCTGGCTACAGAAATCCCTTTGGTTTATTCTGATCATTTTTATTTGCATCAAAAGGACGGGTCTACTAATGTGGCAATAAATGTCATCTCAACACTGAGTTCTACAAGTTGTTTGTTATAGTAATGTTTCACAGCCTAATTAACCTCCCCCCTTCATTATATTTAGGGTCTAAAGTAAGTTGGTTATTGATTCAGGGCACATTCGTGATTAAAACTAAACCGAATAAGCTCTGTTGAAATGTGTGGAGATTAAATGCAGTATTTTGCCACCTTGGAGAAACCAAATGCAATCAGTGTGTGGCACATGACCAGCATTAAGTGGTTTTAGTTGTGCCTTAACCATCTCGCTTTTGTTTATACGAATCCACCCAAACAAACGAGTTGTGTATTTGCTTCCAAGCTCGGGCACCTTGTTGTTTCCTGCCAGTGATCGCATCCCTCGCCATAGGTAACTTGTTCTACCTGGTGATGCCCACCGAACAAGGGGAGAGCCAAACGGACGACCTCAAAGACCCCCTCACCCCGACGGCAAGCGAGTTTCCGTCGCCTCCAGAGGAAGTGACATCACAGCCGGCGGAGGAAGTGACATCACATCCGGCGGAGGTGGCGACGTCACAGCCGGCGGAGGGAGCGATGTCCCAGGCTCCACAGGGAGCGCCGACACAGCCGGCGGAGGAGGTGACGTTACAGCCGGAAGAGGAAACGCTGGCCTACGCGCCAAGTTTCGACCAATCAGAAGCTATGCTGTTTGTACAGGAAGGGGAGACCAGCCAATCGCAGGAATGCGATCACCAGAGTCACGTGATCCGGAACATGGAGGAGATTTTCCACACCATCGACGGACTGACCATCAAGTTGCACCAGCTGCGGGTGAGGAGTGTTGGAGTAGGGCTTCTTCTGCTCCGTCTATTGACCGTATGCAGTAGTAATCGATACATTATCAATGTGTATTCATTTTCTCTTTTTTAAATATACACAATATTAATTGGTACATTATTATTATTATTAATTGCTACATGATTAAATGTTTTGTGTATTTTTAGAATGTTGGGAGTAGGGCTGGACAATATTTGAATAACAATATATATCGCGATATAAACTTTTTCGGTTTAAACTAATTTCCGGTATTTTGATAAGATATACATTTGTCACTGAATGACAGGCGCAGCAGTCAGCTCGCAGGGCTCTTACAGTGCGACCATTTCACTCAAATACTACTAAAAATCTTTGGGTGCAAACATGAAAAAATATGTATGCCCACTTTGTGCGAGTAACTTCTAGCCACTATGTTCGCAGCTCTAATTTGCTCAGTTGCGCATTGTTATGAAATAAATCCCCGTGCACTAGGACAATCGTGCGGCGCGCACTGGATACCTGTTCCAAACATGGTTCCACTTCCAACAGCGTGAGTGTGTAACTGTGTTTATTGTTACCATAACTACACTCCATCCCTGCGCGTTGAAATGTGTATTCAGCTGTTCAAATCGGGTCTCGGAGCTGAACACAAACACACTCCCATATTAGCTACCTCGTCATTACAGCTAGCTAAAGCTAACAGGTAAGACACTAGCAAAACTGGTGGAAAAAATGCCGACCAACGATACATGCTCATATGGTTAGAATAGACGGGCTTATATGGTTAGAGGTGGATTTGAGATCACGCTGCCAGCCAGCTTGAAAATGTTGCTGCGTGATTGTGCAATTACGGTAAAGACCTGTGTTTACCGTACTCTCACGTGAAGCTAGATTGTATGCCGTCACAATATTACGATCTCTATAGTACATTCAAATTATACATTGTTTCATATGGGTGTTAATCTAAATAGGAAGTTATAAGAATATCTGTAGCCTAACTTTTAAAGATATATTCCATTCAAAATTAGTTTTGCTCAAATTTCTATTTTCTAGCCTAGTTATGCTGGTTGTCCTTCTCTACATTGAATACCTTCACATTAAATATGGAGACATTTTACATGAATAGGGAAAACGTGTGGAAAAAATACAATATACCTATGTGACCATGTCACAAGCAAATCTACTTCAGCAGATATTTTATGATAGGTCAAACCTGATAATGTAGGCCTAATATTCTCTCCTTTGTCAAAAAACAAGCCATTCAGACATAATACTATAGAGATTAACATACAATAAAAACAAAATACTTAAGGTGAATAATTGCATAACGGTTATTCTTGGTTTGAATTTTGACTTTGCTCCCATATTTTTGGCTGTACTCTTAATTTTTTTAATCTACCAAAATTATTAAGTATATCGTGATATTAATTTTGGCCATATCGTCCAGCACTAGTTGGGAGTATGGAAAACAAAAGCAATTAAGTAAATTATGTTAAATGATTCAAATTAAAAAGGAGCCAGTTGGGGTGGTACGGGAATCTGGTAAGGATGGAGCATGGGAGGAGGCCTCGGGGAAGACCCAGGACTAGGTGGAGAGATTATATCAATCAAAATGTAAACTGTATTTATGTACAAGACATCCAGCGTGTGTGTACGTCTGTCCGTCAGTCGTGATAAGGTGTATCTGGCTTTATCCACCACAGGACATAGAGAAGGCCCACCACCAGCTGCTGCAGACCCTCAGAGAGCCCTCCGTCACCCGGGAGACGGCAGAGGACAGCCCTTGTCCCTTGGCAACAGTCAGCAGGACACCCTCGCTGGACCGTGGCTCTGCGGACGGTAAACAGAGGGGAGGGGAGGGGAGGGGTCAAAGTTTAGAGTGATTATATGTAACGGTGGCGGGCTGGAGAAAATTATGCTTTTAGGGGACCTTAAAATGATTGAATTATTTGTTATTTCTTAAGTTGTAGTCTCTATTCTGGCTTGATACACTGTGGAAGCTATGCTTAAAACGAGTCTGTCCGTGCTTGTGACGCCCTGCACAAACTGGGTACATTTTGGGGGGGGTGCATGGGTCAAGCAGTTAGAGAAGCGCTACTGTGAACGTCTTTTACGTCAAGACATTGTGGCTTGGTTGTCAGTGCGTCACTAAATTAACCAATGCCTTACTCTCTCTCCCCCCGCCACCCCACACACACACAGGCAAAGTGCTCCAGAGGAGCTGCGCATTTAACCAGACTCCTGCCGAAGCCAAGATACAGTCTACTGGATTCTGACGTCATCTCCGCCACCACACGCGGGCACGCGCCGTGACCCGTCGCGCCACAACCTGATCCCCGCATGCACCCCATCACCCGGTCAGAACCCAGGAAGGACTGCTGTGGAACCCACGCCGCGTCCACACACCCCCAATCCCCTAATGGGGTGGAGGAACCCCCTGCGGACGACTCTGGGGTTCCGCGGGGTGGGTTCCGATAGGAAAACCATGAAGGAGCAAACGGACTGAAAATCACCATGGTGAACGAGTGAATGAAGGAACGATTACATGGAAGCTTCGAGGGTGGGGGTGGGGGAGAGAGAGAGAGGGAGAAAAATGTTGGTTGTATCCGACTTGCAAAGTAGAAGAGCGTCAACATAACTGTCATGTTGGAGGGGGTTTGGTTGTTGTTCATGATTTTAAGAGCTGGTTGAAGGGAGGGAGCAGAGAAATAGTTGTTTTTTATTAACCATGTGAGGGACCTGTCACCCCAGCACTTTACCCACAATCCATCCCTCTATCTTGCATTAGTACAGCACACCCTCCACCCTGGACAGTGGGCAGGTGCAGGGTCTGGACCTGACCACGCAACTGGCTCTCTGTTGAGCCAAGATGGCCGCCAGCTGTTTACGCCAACTGGTTGCCGGGTTGCTTAAGTCCGCCTGCCCTAAGGTTGAAGGACTGTGCCTGTTATTATATTCAGGTTATTTGCACTGGGTACTCTATAAGGATACCAGCATCACACTCATTTACATCAGCTACTCATTCCTTTCACTCGTGGGACTTTGTTATTCCCGCACTGTTAGAGAAACACTAGTTCTACAAGTGACTCGCGTTGTCTAGAGAACACTGAAGTGGGAAGCCACATTGGCATACAGCATCTTTTTAATGTATGTCTATGTCTTCGCACCCATGCAACATATGCATAGATTAGCCTAACGTCTAGAGACTCTACTGTGCCGAGTGCTACTGAAGAGCTATGTATTTAGCCAGCGCTGCTCGACTAGAAATACGAGGAACACTGTTTTAAGGAACCTATTCAGAAAACAACAAAGCAGACTTTTTATTGTGTATCTTTTTTCTCTTCTTTATTTCTCCTCAAGTCACCGTTGTGTTCATTCAGGTCACAAGACACGAGGTGTCGTTGTGCCGCAGTCCAGATTGGTGGCGTTTACCCGTGAACGCACGTGACTCGAATCAGACCAAATCTGCCAAAACCCGCCACATCACTTTATACCTCCTCTGTACGTCATTAAGGCATCTAACTGTTAACCAACCCCTCTTTTCCCCAATGGTAGATGCCGTAGATAGTATTTTTAATATCCGCTTAGCAACCAACCCTCCTAAGCCATGAAGGGACTGTTCGTTTGCCAGGTACCGTTACCAGGTAGAGTTTGTGCTGGTGAGACCCCGCCTGCACAGAATAACTTGTATTTATTAGGAGTAAAACAAGTCTGTACATTTTTATTTTGAAGACGGAAAGTATGCAGTTATAACATAATAGAGCATTCCAAATCTAAGCTCCACGTTGCAGCATTATAATATGAAGGGAATTTTGTTTCGCTGTTAAAGCAGCCCGACAGGCTTTATGCTGAGAGAGGATTTATGTAAATGTTGTGTTAAACCTCAAGGACTGACAATATACTAGTAATAGTGAATTGTTCTTTAAGGTTTTCTTACTGAATCAGTACTGTGTATGCCAGACTAGGAAAATATATTTGCTTGCACCACTACAAAAATTGAATGTTTCTCCCAGAAAACAATAATTCTGTCTTATCCAGACATGTATTCATATATTCACAATGAGAGATTGAATGATGATTTTCATTCACCTTTTGATGTTTTCTTGGCTCTTTGCTTTTTATGGCAAAACACTACACGTTTATCACATAGGACTATTTTGTAAAATGTCCCAGGTCTCACAAGCCCCTCAGAAATGAACGCATTGCTTTCAAACTAATCTACACTAAGACCTTAAAACAGAGCTACAGCTTTCCCGCAGGCTCATATCATTGATTGTACTGACTCCTGCTGCTCCTGACGTGATCTTTTACTTGGCTGGAACATTAACCCTTTTCATCTGCATTATATACCCCTGTAACACGATCTGCCTTTGGGTTTGGCTGTCACTGCCGAAGGGCCTTTTTTCTTTGGCTCAATGGCAGTAATTGCACCAAGGCAGAATCACTTCCTGAACAGAACAACTCTTGTACATAGAACAAAATAATCTTTTTTTTTTTTTTTACCTTCATTCTGTGTGAATAAAAATGGTTCAGATGTATATGGCAAAATGTGTAAACAATCTACTCAGGCGAAATATCACTTTAGGAGTGTTGAAAAAGATGCTGTTTTAATGACTTCTCCAAAAGATTGCAGGGCTGCGATTCATTAAGCCTCTCCACTACAATATTCGACCTCGTACTCTATTATAGTGTCTTGGGACATTGCAAAAATGCTAGCTAAAATATTTCAAAGCTTTAAATGTTTTCATGTTGGAATCCTGTTGTGCATGTAGCTAAGGAAGGCATGTTGCATCAATGCATTTAGCTGACGAATCTTAGACCTAATATGCGTTACGCAGGTATTTAAAGGTTATACAAGTTTGCTGTCCATTAGCAAATGTATATTTCCACCTCAATGGTCACAACTTGGATGATGAAGATGAGTCCGGGCACTTTTAAAAAAAAAATTAAATTAAAATGTAATTCTTTCATTTAAAATAATGTTTCAATCAAACGTTAGTCTCCCCTTTGCTGGTGCATTCCTGCGAATGGTGTTCAACATCTCCCTTTTTTACATCTGTAATCCTGTTACCCTGTTCCAGTTTGTTTTATTGTCCTGTTTTCCCACTCATATACAGTGTGTCTAATAATGAGGAAGCCCAAGTTGTGGTTCTGTCTGGGTCGAAAAGATCTCCTTTGATAGGATGTTGCACAGATAAATGTTCCCCTGCACGGTGCAATCTACTGTATGTACACCACTCTTACTTTCATCTCAAAGTTTATTTTATTGTTTTTTTTAACATCTTGTTCATGTAATATAGAGAGATCACACCCACATTTTATATATTTTAATGTTTTTGTTTTTTTTCCCTGTAAAGCCTTAGTATTTCTCTGACTTTATTTTTGTAGATATGATTTAAAAAAAAAAAAGATGTGTAAATTATTTTCTTCTCCCGTTTTTAAAAATGGTGAGATTGTTAGCTGCACAGATGGGAAATGAACTCATGTCTCAAATTAATGTGTTTTGTGAAATAAAATAAAAACAACTATAGATGAAAAGGACTGCTTGTGTTTTGGGGTTGTGATCCTGATAATGATTTACAGTTGGATAGTGATCAATATCTGGAGATGTTGTGGTTGAGTTACAACCCAGTGTCTGTCAGTGTGTGTGCCCATTGTTAACACATTTGATATACATATACTACACACAAAAAGTAAGGACATTTGTGAACGCTTGTGGGATGTGCTTTTGTGCCAGAGTGATTAACACAACCATGTTGGCTGACTTGCGACCAATGCTGGTTGAAGAATGGGATGCCATCCCACATCAGTGTGTGACCAGGCTGGGGAGCAGGCTGGTGACCAGCATGAGGAGGGAGGTGCCAGGCTGTGTATGGTTCTTCCACATGCTACTGACGCTCCTGTTTGTTAAATTAATACATTGTTATATTGCCAGTATGGCCTGTCTCTTCAGACTTCAATCAACCAATCCACCAAACAGTCAGTTGCAGAGAAAAGCCGTTTGTCAGAGATTTGTCACATTTGGCAATTTGCAGATATCGTCATTCCACGAGCCGCAAATAATCAACAAGATATGCTTAGGCCTACAACAAGTAGGTGTGAACCAACGGGGCTGGGAACACAGGAGGGGTGGGGGTTGGAAGGCTGAAACGGGGTCCGAGGAAAAAAGGCGGAGCAACGTAGCCATTTATTTCAGTTTGGGTTTTTGATTATCCAAAATATCCTATTTCATGAATGAGAGACAGAAAACAAATGTATAGGCCTACTAGGTTTCTTAACTTGAGATCTTAAAGGATTTTTTTCTATTTTGACAGGCCAAACCATTCTAAAACAGAAAGCCATTGTTTGGGGAACCCGAGAGGCGGGCAATCCTATTTTCCTCTCGAGGAAAGGGGGGGCAATTGTCCAGAACTGGCGATGAGTTATCGCTTGCGGTCGGTTCCCTAGGACACACGTTGCATTTCAGGAATAGGTGGGAAATTATAAACGTATTTTAACCTACAACGCGGTTGTGTAATTATGTCCTTTCCCCCCTTCAATTAAATGAAGTCAGCATTGCGCTCAGTGAGCTGTTCTCCAACTGTCTCCATCGGGAATGAATGTCTGTATTGAAACGCGCAGCAGGGCTTCTCTAGTGAACAGATGCACGGGGCAAGAATGGGATGTATCTCTTTGCCTTTGTATGGCATGGTCCTTGATGGTTTTCAGTTGAAAACAGGCATATTGTGCATGAAGAGGAATCAGGTTACAGTTGCCCTTTCGCAGTTTTTGTGGGAAAACTGTCCGTAGAAAAACTAGGTAAAGTAAATTAGGAAACTCTTTGCAGACGCCTATATTTGGACTGCTGTCGGCGGATTCTTTGTGTTGCCAGAGCTTTGGTATTACACTTTTCTTCAGTTTGGAGAGCCCCTTTCAAAAGTAAAGGTAAGTATCCTATGTAGCCTATGCTCTTTGTTGTGTGCGTGATCAGGGATCTTTTTGGAATGATTGGGTTTCTTCATCTAAACTGTAACATCTTAACTTTGTAGCAAACACTAATGTGTTCTTACTAATAGACATCTGCTATGCAGCAGATAGATAATGATAACCGATCAAGGTGTTACGCTTAATTTACGCGTTAACACCGGTTAACAACGGCATGTTAGCAGTTATATTGTCTTTTTGAAACAGTTGTTTGAAAAACGACATTTGTGTTAAACACGTGTTTGGGAATTTGTGTCGATCCTTCAACACACGTAGGCCTACAAACAAACACACACACACATCAAAGTGGACCGGTACACCAGCCTAGTGGTGTGTAAGCGCAGCCAAGGCGAGGTTAGGCCTACTTTGATCCAAAATATAACAATCGTTAATTTTACCAGTGGTCAAAAGTACATTTTAACGACTAATTTACTGAATGAGACTGCTACATTGAAGCAGTATTCTAGTGTTTAAGTTATATTAGAGATATTCAAAGACCCTGCATAATGGGAAGGCCTCAAAGCCTGGGTTTCTATTTGGAATGGCTACCTTGATCTGGGGAACTGGCAGATTTCCAGCTGGAGGCTTTAGAGGCCTGTAGGAATTAAGCAGGCAGACTACAACCACCTGAGAATGTTAACTCTTTAGCCACCGGTAATAATCAAATCCAACATGAGCTCTACAATATGACTAAAGTGTAAAGAAAAAGACAGTTAGGACCGGATTAGACCCACATTGGGAAGGACCAAACTGTAATCTATATAACTGAAAGGGGGAGAGAGAGGCTCTGCTTTCAGGACATTGTCACGTTTACATTTTTATAGTAGTATGGAAAATATTTTAACTAATTACATTTTGAGGGAATGGTCCCTCAGAAACTGCTTAGAGGATATAGGGATTGGGAATAATAGGAAATGTAATAACCCACCACAACACACCCATGACCACACCCCCAAATCACTACCGGTCCAATGCTTAGAAAACAATACAGGCCACTGTAATGTGTGTGTGTGTGGGAGAGAGAGAGACAGACAGACAAAGAAAGAGATCATGTTAACTGTTTACGTGGTTTTATTGTCTAGTATGAACCGGTAAATAACTAAAATTCAATGGTGTCACACCCAGTTACAGGCCGGCTTTCCCACGCCCAAGGGTTATTGCAGTCACCCCAATTTAAACATTGAGGTGTCAATTCTATGCATTTATTTGAGAAACACATATCTGGTGAAATATACTGTAAACCTTCTTTTGTGCAGAATGAAGCTGGAAGCATCTTCAAAGCTACCACTGGAGAAATATAAGGCGAATTGTCCTGGCTGGGGTGTTCAATTAAGTTGCATTAATCACCAAATATGGGCGTGAGTCCCAACGTCAAAGCTAAGAAGGTCTACAGCACCACAAGTCCTTTTCAAGAATGCGGAACAGCATTTGTTGAAGCTGGGATGGTGCAGTGACCAATTTCAGAAACAAGATTAGGCCTAATTATATAAACAGCAGAGCAGACAACAGGTCTGGGACTCTGGGGGCTTCAGACTGTTTTTGGCCAGTATGTGGCTCTGTGGCATAAGGGGTTTGACTTCTTCACTGAGCTCAGAGGCCATGCTAAGGTTGTGAGTTTGAGTCAACATTAACTAAAGTTCTCAATACGCCAATTAATCCTAGCGGTTACTGGACGATACATAGATATTCTACAGCAGGGCTGTTCAACTCCGGTCCTGGAGGACCGCACCCTGCATGTTTTAGATCTCTCCTGGCTCCAACACACCTGATTAAAATGAACAGGTCGTTATCAGGCTTGAATCACCTTGAATCAGAGTTGAATAGTCCTGTTCTAGAGTTATATTTAAAGTAGCATGATGTCTGCCACTAGATGTCACTAAGCACTAATGTCTCTGATGTGCGCTGCCAGACCTGGATACGAAAACTCGAATTACAACACACACGGAGTGTGATGTCGCTCCACTATACTGTGTCTTTACACAGAACATAGTTGATTGCTGCTACACTCATGTTTACAATATGATAACAGCAGCGTGTTAACCTAAAGTACTAGTGCTGATTGGCCAGAGGGTGCAGACTGGAGTTCTAATGGGTCCACCACACACAACGCAATGAGGCATCTGGGCTTCATCCAATCACATTTCTCAGATTAGGCCTACAACTTAAAATAATATGTCTAGCTCCTCTATAGGAAACACACACACACACACATGTATTATTGCGTGCTTGTTTATTTCCCCCTTAGTTCTGTATTAACAATGTGCGTGATGTCCGACCGACAGGCTCTTATGACACCCTTATCGCCGGGCTGAGGAGAGGAAGGATGTGACAGTGACGCAAACAAACAGATCTCTGGTCAGCGGCAAGTTAGCACCGTGGTCGGTTAGCACAGAGATACAGTGGCAGGCACGCTGGTACACGCCCTTTGTTTCTGCTCCTCAGCGCACGGCGTTCTCCTGTCTGTCTGTGTGTGTGAATGTGCCTCAGTGGTCTACGTCTAGAAAGTGGATGCTCTCGTTCCCATGGTAACAGCCTCTCCCCCCCCCCCCCCCACCCTGTGTTTTCTCACCCATTGACTCCCATTCACTGCCATTGTGATTATCGCCGCCGCGTTGCCCATGGAGACCACATGGGCTGCTGGAGGAATGTGTGTGTGTGTGTGTGTGTGTGTGTGTGTGTGTGTGTGTGTGTGTGGGGATACAATTGTATGAGGAGAGAAGCACATTTAAGGATACAAGCACAGATGAAAATCGTGTGCTTAATTCTGATTGCATTCCACCCAGTCGACAGAAACGCGCATTATTACGCGTGGTCTGTCTTGACGTTGCTGTAATTCAGTAACTTTTATCCCAGAAGTCTCGATCGCACATTTGTAAAACATCTGACTTCTTCTGGTGTAGCTATGTGTTTTGTGGCGGAAAGTCCGCAATAGAAGGCTTGAGTAATTGACATTTGTGGGGTGGGGAGCACACCATGGGTTAACTCACCAACCGTCCTCATAAAAGGCACCGTAAAGGTCTCTGCTATCGTAAAGTGTTTTCCCCTAGTTGTGTGGTCTCTTGGGTTGGGGGCTGGGCTCATTTAGGAATCTGCCTAACATGCCGTTTCGCTGTTAGTTTTTGACCCCATGTGATGTCATTTCTGGATTGTAACTAGATATAGGCAATATCTGACCTATCCCCTGACCCACAGTCAGATAGCCAATCAAATTATTATGGAATTAATGCCTATGGAAATATTTCCATAGGCATTATGGAAAAAAATGTAAACATCAGCTGAAACTGAATTTTCAACTCGACGGCATGAACATTTTGGCGATAACATTTTAATTATATGGGGCCTTTAAAAAAGGCAGAATGTTTCAACCTGTGCTTGATAATTTATACACAAACAGAATGCACACCAAGAAGTATGCTTACCAAACACGTTAAAACAGTGTTTCCCTTTAGTACCGACGCTAAATAGCTGACATGACTAATCATTTTTGTTTTTGTTTCTTCCTTTACTTGTTGAGGTCTCCTCTCCCCTCTCACCCCCCCGACTCCCTCCTGTTGTTCCAAGATAGAGTCCCTCAGGTGTAAAGTGGAGCTGCTGCGCCTCCCTCTGGCCCTCTCCTCCAAGTCCATCAGCCAACGCAAGAGCCAGCTGGGCGTGGCCGGGGAGAAGGGTCGCGGCGGCCCGGGGACGGGAGGAGGACCCGGAGCAGGAGGGGCCCGCAAGTTCCGCCCACCTCCGGCCTCCGACATGGACAACGAGTCCACCTACTCCAGCTACTCCTACAAGTCGTCCCACTCGCGTAGCTCGCGCAAGCACAGGTTAGCGGCCGGAGGGTGGAAGCGATTAGCTTGTCGCTGTGTAGCACATTCCAGGCTATTGGTTGCCTGTGTGCCAATCTCGTATATTTCCCACTCGAAATGTTTCAGTCAGACTGTCGACGATATCCTCGGCTCCCATTGGTTGTTGCCTCAATCACGTCACTTGATATGTACCCGCCCTCTTTGCGGCGCCCACCGTCACATCGTCGCATCGCTCAATATTTTTGCATAAAATAGACCTCTAGTCTATTTTCACGTCACTTACTCTCATTGAAAATGAATGGCAGCTGCTCTCTTTGTATCCCTAGTTTATCATGCGTGTGACTGCAGGAAAACGCCATTTTAATTTTTTATTTTAATTAATTTCATCAGCTTTATCAGCAGCTCATTCTAGAACGTTTGGTAGCGTTTTAACTTTACACATTAGCCTACCCTTTATACAACATTGTTTCAACTATTTGCAGTTTTTCTCATCTTAAATGATCTGTATGTGATCATATCTGCCACTAGATGTCACACTAGAGCACCAGCCCCTCGGACCATATCATGGGACACACACACACACACACACACACACATGCTGTAACATGCACCAGACTATGTAAACAAAGAGCAAAGGAGCTCACATACACAACGCATTGAGAGGGTGTGATCTCATGTCTCTATAGGGGTACATGGACCTGCTAGTCTACATATAGAATAAAGTCTAAATTCATGTATTACTCCACATGGGGACATATTTGTTGCAGCCAGGTATAGTTACATCCTTCAAAATACAAAACACCAACATAAAGACAACATTCCTTACACAAACAGCACAGATAAGAGATCACTAATAAAAGTTATCATCTATGACGATTCAAACTATTAGTTTGATTCAGAATGTAGAAATAACTAATACTGTAATGAAACTAGGCCTACCGACAAAATACTTCTTAGTTAGACCTACATTTGCACATACTTCTGTAGCTTGAACAGCTTTTACATAATGTTGCTAATATTCTTCTTACAGCTTGTATTGAAAATGTTTAGTTCAGTAAACATCTAGCTTTAGCTATTGCTTATTGTATTTCTACAGTGTGTGTGTGTGTGTGTGTTTGTGCAACATAAGTGACCCTGCTATCTCTCGTGTGCTCTCCAGGGACAGGAGGGAGCGACATCGCTCTAAGAGCCGCGATGGCAGCAGCCGCGGGGACAAGTCAGTGACCATCCATGCCCCCGGAGAGCCCCTCCTGGACACAGAGTCCACCAGGGGAGATGACCGGGTCAGTATGGCCGCTAGTCTCTCTATAACAGCCCCTCCTGGACACAGAGTCCACCAGGGGAGATGACCGGGTCAGTATGGCCGCTAGTCTCTCTATAACAGCCCCTCCTGGACACAGAGTCCACCAGGGGAGATGACCGGGTCAGTATGGCCGCTAGTCTCTCTATAACAGCCCCTCCTGGACACAGAGTCCACCAGGGGAGATGACCGGGTCAGTATGGCCGCTAGTCTCTCTATAACAGCCCCTCCTGGACA
>JAODLL010071591.1:0-13970 GCA_026546735.1 Forbesichthys agassizii | reverse complement strand
CCCCCCCCCCCCCCCCCCCCCCCCCGGCCGGGCTTGCCATCAAACGAGGCAGAACTAAAGGGACTGCATCCAGAATGAGAACAATCTCTCTGTGATCCCTTTCTCACCGAGGAGGGCCTGCTTATACAGAGCTGTAGTCATCCGCCTTGTTGATGTAGTGATAAGATGTAAGTTCAGATAGACGGCCACATGGCCTTCAAGACAGGGAGGAGCTTTGCAGAGCTGAAACACAGCGCTGATAAGGCTTTATTTTACCCACAGAGTTAAAAAGGTATGATAAGCCAATGTGAGCTAATACACTTTGTTGTCAAATTCAATATCTCGACGCATTCCGCCAGCTTACCCTTCTCTCTGTATGCTGGAACAATAATCTGGTGACTCTACACAGCCCTGGCTCTGTAAATAGGAACACAAACAAAGTGGTGCAGACCGCACCACACAAACTGGCCTTCGCAATGCCTTTCCAATGAGGGTGGGGGAAAGCGGAGCTTCTGACGGAGCACCCTATAGCTCTGATGCGACAGATGTTTTAGCTTTGATTTGAGTTCGATGTTAGCAAGCGTTCTCGAGAATGACTTACTTTACCTTTAAATCAGGACTTTTATGAAACTAAAAGTGTTGTTTTGATGTGAGGTTCTGACAGGACACTGGCACTACTCTCTACTCCTCCACAAACAGAGTATATGGGCTAATAAACATAAACAATGAGTTGTGTTGTATATTCATCCTCCAACCCTAGCATTCAAGGTGATCACCCAACAAGCTGCAAAAAAAGAAAAGATTGAATTCGGAGGCACTTGATATAATCTAATCGAGGAATGCATCTTTAAAGCTCACATAGTGTATTTTAGACTTAGATGAAGCTTCTCAATAGTAGAACTCTGTCCAGAAACTACAGTGGCACAGGAACGTGTATGGCCAATTAGCTGGGTTGCGGGTGTTTAAATGAAAGGTATACTACTGTAAGTACTGTTAGATGAACACACAACACGTCTGAGTTCAGCCGTACATGTTCCAGTTGTCTAGCTCAACAGTACAGGAGCTACTGTATATGCAGCCAAAGCAATCAGGGAGTTAATTAGACAAATGGTAATGCTACAAATATGTGTAATGTCACAAACACTGAAACTGTACTTAGCCAATTGAATAGTCATTGAGATCACACAGAGTCAAGTATTTCAAGTATAAAATTTGTTCTTCTAATATTTATACTTTGTCAAATTCAGCAGAATCTACTCATTACGTTCTAGCCATCCTTTGTAGTTTCCTGCCTTGTATTGGGAACATCCAACTGACACTGGGGGGTTGCTGGTGTGTCGCTGGACAGCAGACTCACCTGCACTGGGTCCTGTTGGAGACGCTGGGGGCCTCGGCAGCCGCCTTCTTGGCCTCAAACTCCTCCTTGGTGATGCCCAGACCACTGCCCCTATAGCCAAGCTCCACGACCTGTCGGGCTAGCTTCTCGTCCTGCAGGAACAGCCGGAGAACGCCAGTCAGTCAAATTAACTCAATTGTACAACCAAATGGAATGTTTCCCAGAAAAAAATAAAAAAACCTAGTACTCCTCTGGTTCTGTTGTGACTACACGAACATCTCTGTGGTAGGGTTTTGTTTTGTTTTTGTCTAAACGAGGATGCTAGCTAACTGTGTAGCCGGACGTAACAACTGTCATTTTGTACAGAGTCAAGTATTAGTTTAGTTCTTAAATAGATTTAAAATGTTTTAAAAAAAGGTAAAGATTTCAAGATGTTATTCTGTCAAATTCAGCGGAAATCTAGTCATTATATATGCTAGCTGCCCTTTATATTCGACTGCTTGAGTTCAAATATGAACAAGCTTTCTACAGAAGCCCGTACTCTGTTTTTTACTAGCTTTCCTTTTGACTTGTCACAATAATTAACTTACAAGGAAAAGGTGGTTAAAGTTAAATTGTCCATGAAAACCACGTATTGCTAAAAACCATGCATTGATGCATTAACACAATCACTATTTTCTTTGTTTTCTGAAACAGGTGTCTAAATTCTTGCCCATTCTTGTTGGCAGGTAGGAGAATAAAAGACGTTGCATAATTTGGGAGTTACATGGCCCTGTGGCACAGGGTCAAAAATGTTCCCAGACGAATGCCATGAATCACAGAATACTGAATTGGGGAGGATTTAATTTTGATTTGCAGCTTTGAAAGAATTCTATTAATTTGCAGACGTGGAATAACTTCACCGTTTATTAGTTTAATCTTTATTTGCAGACCCACCAACATCAAGCCCTCTTCATAAACCCATCATCATAAACCTAATCGCACTGTCAAATCCTGTGGCTTGTTGGATCATAGCTGTGGCCACATCTTATCCAATCCAAAAACTGTGAACTCCTACAGCCAACCCTGAGTCTGGTTACATGTCTCCCCCCCCCCAACCCCGCTGCCCCACCCCGCCCCCCACCCCCAACCATGATGTGGTTTACCAGAAATAAGTCACAGGCCTTTGCCTGAAACTTCATGTTAAAAAGGGGTCATTGAGGCAGTCCATCTGAATAGGCAGCCAGTTAACCAGGACACCTGTTCTCTTCTTGACTGTCGTATACAGTATACTCATCATGAGCCATACACTCTGGTTAATGCTTTAAGGAAGCCCCTACCTTGCTAAATGTTCTGAACAAGAATGTCGTGAGAGAGATGTATCTGCCTTAGCGGTACAAACGCACGGGTCAAATGGCCTGAATGTGTGTCACAGTGGAGTGACTAAACTGATCGTCAGGTCAGAATAATCCTATACACAACCTGTGTTCAGTTCAGACAACGCTATAAGATAGAACAGAGAGCTTCAACGGGGGTTCTGCAGCCCCTAGGGCATCCTTAAAAATACTGCCAAATGATTTGATTCCACATTTTCCTTCCAAAAATGTAAATGTAATACCAATCAATATACATAGAAATTATTTTGCATCATGTAGATGTATACATGTTGTACACAATAGTTGCTACCATGTATAAAATGTATATTTTGTTATAGCACAATATCAACAAGGTCTTATAGGCTAACAAGATACAGTACATTTATACATGGTAATATTGTTGGCCTGGTTTAATAAGCAATAACAACATACAATTTGCAGGAGTCTCTCCCTCCACCATGTTTCTATATCAGCCACTGCCTGAAAACACGTAGAAGACCTCTGGGCTGTACCACCTACACCTAAATTATTTGTAATTCTGCCATCTGCTTGGCAAACTATGAAATACCATTCTAAGTAGATCACCCAGTTTCAGTATCAGATTAATGTTTGTGAAGTAGACGATTCAGCTAATTTTATGCATGGGCTATACAATTTATACCGTACTTTACTACTTAACCTACGTTATGCATGACCTATGTATCAATCTAAACAAAACAAAGACTATAAAGCAATCATGTATTTGAAAGCTGCTATACAAAAGTATATAATGTAACAATATGTAGGTATTTGTATGTATTTTTTATTTTTCATTATTTAATTTCGTTATTTTAAAACGTTTGTAGCACAGTTTTGTAGCAGGATAAATAGGAATAGCCTACTCTCTTGCAGCAGGGAGTGACTGCCACCTAGTGTGTATATCGGCAAACTACAGAAGATAATTCCTGGTTGTCAAATGTAGGCAAACATTTGTAATCATTAATACTGCTTAAATAATTATTACAGTGACTATTTTATTGTTGGCTTTACCTCCAAGTAAAACATGTCCAGAGGAGTAATTTGTGAGTCGAGGAACTCCTCGTAGGTACTGAACTGTGTCACCACGTTGTCCACTGCAGCGCGGTTCTCCTCCATCTTCCCTGCGTGCTGCGCCTTCTCCAAGTGAGGGGGATCCTGAATTCGTAGGCTGTTTACGAAGATATCAGAAACATCCACCCCGTAGTCCTGAAGCAACAGGCCTACTGTTGGTTGTTGGTCCTAGCAACCATGGAAACTTGTAAGTGGGGGCGCTGTTTAGCAGGAGCAACACTTCACATAATTAATATGTCAATTACATGTCCTAGCTAAACAACACGTGCTGGAGAATAGTTATGCACCTTCATCAAGTTATGGGGCTATGCTAATCAGATAAATAACACAAAGACTAGTCACAGTTCAACGGACCTGTGACAGGCTTTATAAAACGATTTCCAAATTATGCTTCACAAATTTAACATTTTACATTCCCCCAACAACATATCTCCCAGTTATAAAAGGATTCAAAAGATTGTATAACGGAAATACTGAATATTCTAATATTCTGATTATTCTAAGGTTAAGGCTATGAAGCCAGCTCCAACTGACAAGAGACGAGCCATTTACAATGAGACTAAAATTAGCCTGCTCGTTAATTACCTCAAGTTTAATGCTGGTGCAGTAACCTTGTTTAACCAACCAATCAGACATTCTGACTAGATGGAGGGCAGTCTTGGTCCGAGGGTGGAGTGTTTTGCCAGTAGCGCTCAATTAGCTCCTAAATCACGCTTCAAACTCTAAATAATGAATCAAAGTCAAAATAAATTAAGATCTTTTATTTTATTCCCTGTGTTCAACCTGCCGGGCGCGTTTCCTATGCATATGCGATTAGCTAAATAGGGTAAAGGCCTATATCATTTTTGTAAAGCAGAAATAATAAATTATATGGCAATACAAGTGAAAATGTATTTTTCTTTTTTTTAAGATGATCCCAAGACTACTTATGATATGCATCAATATTGCATTAGCTGCGCATGTTCCTCGTTTTCTATATTCGGAATATTGCTTTTATAGTAATACACATTGGCTGAGCCTCAGTAGCCTTATGGAGTGCCAGCTTCTGTTATGCAATATAACCTCACTCTGTAAGTCATTTAATGGCTGATCCATTGATTGTTCATTCTACAGCGTTTTCAAATGTGTTCATTTTCACCTACATACAGTATATCTCAATAACAATGGCATAATGTTGTGTGTGTGTTGTTCCTGTAACCGTTGAGATGGTTAAACAGCCATATGGCAAATCATTCACTCAATTTAAACTAGATTAGCTCTGCTTCAGTGATAGGACAGTAGGCAGACTGTTATGATGTTGTATTTGCTCCAATGGGGATTCCACATATTTTATTAATTTCAAATTTAAAGGCCGACAGTTTGTGGTGATTACAGTTAAGTTAGACCACATTGTTTAGGACTAATTAGTCTGACAGCAAATTACAGATTTAAGCAAAGGGATACAGTAAAGACGTAAATGCATATTCATGGGGAAATGTATTTTATGTGAAGCAGGCGTATGTGCATGTGTGTGTACTAAATGTGTGTGTGTGCATGTGATTGTTAGTAGGCTCTATACCTTCAATTCACTTCAGAAGTTATTACTTTCTACTTCCTCTTCTGATTGTTGAGCCATTTCTAAACCCTTAGGATGAATGTCTTCAAATACCCGTTGATTAGCCTATCTGTAGCTAATCAATCCCTGTTTAAGGCAAAAATGAACTTTCTTTGAACCCTTGAGTCTATAGTATCCTAACTTCATTATATACTGAACATTTGTCATGAATTAATCTTTGAAACATATTTTGCATAGTACAAATACTTTTCTTTTACATTTTGGATTTTGCACACCAATGAAACTGTGTGCTGTGTTTTGTAGATATATTAGTGTGTTTTCGAGAAACACTAAGTTAATGGAGGAAGATCAAGGACTATATCATACTGTGCAGATCATTTTACTTTAGCTGGCTTTGAGAATATTCCAATATATAAAATGTTAATTTAATTGCAATGTCTGTATATTCAGATAGAGACAACATCTAAAAGTCATTAAAGTAATAATGTCAATAAGACATGTAAAATGTAAATGTAGACTTTCAACAAGATACATTCTGTACAGTAACATATTTATTTGCATAATGATACATAAAAAATTTGTTTAATAAGTTTTTACAAAATATTTTTGTAGAAAAATAATTATTAGGGCTGTATATAAGGAACAAACGAAATGAACAATTCTGAAAAAAGAAGACAAAATGTAACTAAATAAATCATCAAAACAGCAACAGATTAGCATATTAGTGGAAATTAGTGGAAATATTATCATACGTCAATTGACCTATCCCAAGCCCCGCCCTTTTTGCTTGTCCTCCAATAACAGTTCTGACGGAACCTCCCTCACCTGTCTGTTTTGCTGTAATAGCTTTCTATGGTGCTTTGTGAAAGGGGCGTGTAAATCATCTTGTTTGGCTGCATTGACATTTGTATGAAATTGTTAAAAAGTGCACATTAGTCTTGTGTGAGCACATTTCTGTGTAACGTGCACACTTTGCACCTTCTTCATTTCTGCACCCTTGTCAGTAGCCTATATTATGATTTGCATGTTTTTACAGACACACTTGCACTGTGTACATGTAAATAATTATGTAAATACACTATAATTAGGCTATATAAATAAATAAAAAAATGTAATTAAATGAGTACATTATGTTTATGTCATGTATATTGACGAGGTCTGCATTGTCATGATACACAACAAACACTATCAAATAATGATCAGTGGAGGTTCAGTTGGGCGGGTCATGCTATGGCTGTTTGCCATGTAATGTAACTTCCGTCTCGAGCTTCCTTGCCCCTTCATGGGTGAGGATCAAGAACCAGAGAGCACAGGGGATGTTTCCATGTGACTAGTCACTGTAGTGGGTGTTCTCCTGACCCCTGACAGCGGCAGCTCCAGGCAGACGTCAAGTCATGTTGATGGTACGTTAAGCGCTCAGCTCGCGGGCTTGGAGGTTGGTTTTTACAGGCAGGAGGTTCTGACGTGCTTTTTACAGGCTTGGAGGTTCTGACGTGGTTTTTACAGGCAGCAGGTTCTGATGTGGTTTTTACAGGCTTGGAGGTTCTGACGTGGTTTTTACAGGCAGGAGGTTCTGACGTGGTTTTTACAGGCAAACAGGTGCGACTTTCTTCAAGTGTGAGTGGCTATAGGCTGACAGTGTGGAAATGTAGACCATTTTCATTATTAAGATACTATGCACATGTTGAACAAGCATATAAACGACAATATACAGCATTTCATCTAAGTATTAAATATGCCATCTTTTACTAACTGACACAACTGAGTCAATGAAGAAACATAATACTAAACAGCCCATTTTACAGACAACAGGAATGATTTGGTCATCAAAAACAACCAATTTGAAAGAACATTTCTTCCTTACAGTGGTGTACACTTTAATTATTTTTTATTTTATTGTTAGAATTATTTTGGATATATTGAATGAGTCAGTTTCTCTTCTTTCTTTTTCATTGATTTCACTCTTCCTGTGTGTTTTTTGAAAGCTCTTTGCCAGAGTGAGAAAATCCTTAACTTTACTAAGAATTATTAAAAAACAAAGGTTTTACCAAACTGTGTGGCAAAGAGAATAACGACTTAATTGTTCCCAAAACAACAATGGCAGTTGAAAAGAAAGGAACTGACTCACTGCAGTGAGTCAGTTTTCACCAAACGTCTATAAGACATGTTTCCTCCTCTAGCGGCGGTCCAGTGGCTATCCAAATCGGTACTTGGGCCAGTACTTGACCTGGGCCCGTCTTGGCGGCACCTGTGCGCTGCCCTTTGACCCTGAAGGTTTCGGTGGTGGCGGCATAGCCCTCCGTCTCCCCTTGTTCTCGTCCGCCACAGCGAAGCCCGTCTCGCCGTCGGCGATGGCGTCGTGCGGGCCGACACGTGGCAGGAAGTGGGTGGAGACGTGCTGGGATTTGACCCGCGGACTGGAGCCCATTTTGGCCTTGCCCCGCTTGTTGAGGGCCACAAACCACTCCCGACCGCTCCTGCGGTTCCTATGCACCACGGAAGTGTAGGTGTTGTAGCTGTTCTCCTGAAAGCGCTCCCTGAACTTGCAGTCATCCGTGAACCCTTCCTAGGGGAGAAGGAACAGTAGCCTTGTAAGACCCTCATGAGCTTGCCATCTCCAATGCCCTTTGTACACCACATCCACTCATTAAATCAAAGGTTCAGAGGCTTGTCTCTAACAGATTAATAATTGTATTTCATTCGCTAACCTTGATAAACCCATCAGCAAAAATTTACATTGTGACATTAGACCACCCTAAGCTTGCAAGCTACAGTTTCATTTGGCCGCGAGGATAAGTCTGGAGCCCCTCAATTGAAAAATGTTTGTCCTTTTGTGTAGGAAACAATCGGGCCAGTCAGTGGCCAGCTGATGTTTTTCTCGAGATGACAGTATCAGTATACGTCGTACATTTTGGTTTACATTAGCATTCTAGATGCTTTTGTAAGATTAGGTGGTATGATTGTACATAAGGAAGCTTAATTGGAATGTGTGCGCACTGCCTTTATGACAGACGCGTTTTAATTGAGAGGCTCCAGACTGACTCTCGCTGCAAAATACAACTAGCTTGCGGGATCAGGATGGTCTCGCAAGGTTATAGAGAAGAGGGGAATATGTTTTGGCCAAGAAATCATTACCGTCACAATGTCAATTGTTGTTGATGTTTCAGCGAGGTTAATGACTGAAATACAATTATGAATCTGTAAATTGTTGTTGATGTTTCAGCGAGGTTAATAAATGAAATACAATCATGAATCTGAGACAGGCATCTGAACATTTTGGATTCTGAAATACATCTAGTGGTGTACAATGTGCACTAATGTTTCATCAGTGAGAGAGTTAAAAGGACTCAGCTGGCTAACATCTGGGAATTAGGTTTACCTACAGTACCACCATGTAACCTGAGAGAGTTTTCTCCTGTTGGCCTCTGCTGAGATAATTGCCTTTATAGTGAGGTAAAAAAATTTGCCCCTATCCCTTTCCCGGAAAACTCTCATTTGACAAGAATCTGGACGGTGACCCTGTGAACGACCCTGTGCTCAATATTTACATTTGCGCCAGATCCCTAGCGATGAACTAGCCGACAAAGTATATTCTAACCACAACGTAAAATAAATAAAAAAATAATAATATATTTTAGTTTATTTATAGAGCCCTTCAGGGTACTATAAAAATACACCTTAGTTTTTAGTGTAAGCTAATACACCTTTTTTCTGAGCTAGCACCCAGAAACTTCATTCAATTCATGTGGTTTTCCAGGGATAGCCTAATAGCCTATCCTCGCCTCGCTCTGGAAGTACAGCCACGCTTTTACCAGACGCTGTATGCCAAGGAGAAGTACTACGGCACTGAAGGGAGAGGGGTTTTCTCGAGAATGCCTACACCTTTAAATGCCTGCATACACTACATGCACTATATTGACCAGCTGAGAGATAACCGGTAATCAGGCAGAGCCTGACGAAGCAATCCCTCCATTCCAAGAAATGCGTTTCCTGGGAAGAGCCTCCTACGTATATATTGACCATCTTAATTGTGTATTGGCTATTTATATGTGGATGGTTTGGATATCCAGTGTTTCTGTTGCCGAAAGACATTTCCCTCGGCGATAATAAAGATGCATTGATCCACAGGTGATGCAGCCTCACGGCTTAAAGGCTCTAAAGGATGGGAACCATACCGTGTCCACAGACAGAAACATTTAGTGACCCAGGAAGCATCTTGGCCCAAAACAAGTGACGTTGTAAAAGAACATCCAGCATACTTTAAGTTAAATAGCCGATCGATGCTTAAATTCTGTCTGGTTTGGAAACTTTCATTGGTTAGAGTCCGATTTGCGGATTCAGGTTTTTTGTTTTCTTCGTGCGATGTCTGATTTACAATGTCAAAGCATCGCATTTCAACCCCAAAAAAACACACCTTTGTGCCAGGGTCCATGGGCTATATGTAGCAGCATGTCCAAAGGCTATGGGCCTGTGTCCACCAACCACGTTTTTAGTGCTGAGCTATTTTCAATACAAACAACCTTGGTGCAAAAAACGCTGTGGGCACTCTGTGTTTTTTTTGCACTGTGTTGCCAATGCTTTCAGTTGAAAACAATTCAACTTTTGGAACAGCGCTGGTCAATGTCATTTGTATTTAGTAGCCTAGCAAGAGACGTGCTCTGAAAATGAGGTTGTGGGCCCTCTCGTCGCTAACAGCGTGCTTGGTGGACACAGGCCATATATGAGTGTATTGCGGGTCTGGTTACACCTACGCTGCCCCTGTGTCCCTGGAGAGCTTTGCATCAATGCTGTCAGTCATCATGTCAGTTGATAATGTTTTATATTTCTTATATTGTTTTATACTTATGTAAAAGGTTCTTTTTTTAATTCATTTTTAATTGGCATCTACACATTTGCCCCAAACAACATCTCATTGTCCCTGTATTGCAACTGTCTGTCTGTTTGTGTTTTTATCTAAGAATAAACTAAACTAGAACAGCTGCTTCTTAGTGTATAAGTAAGTTACGTTCATTTTCTCCAATAACCACAGGTCACTTGGACTAGTATGAGACAAAGTATTAAATCAGCTTTGATGAAACATGCATGGACCTTTACCATTTTCTCTCCTGAGGTTGTGTGGTATGTAACCTATTAGCTACATAACGCACTCTCCCATTGCAAGTTGCTCAAACAAGAACATTAAAAAAATGCCTGACATTTGGGGAGGGGGGAAATGTAGAAATTATAGTTATGCTATGCTGAACTCATTACTCAATGTCCAAATTTGAGCTTGAGGTATCCATTTGATTTCTTTGTTTACCGGCTATAAATACCTTGTGTGGGAAACGTAAACATTGACATGTGCCCAAAGGTGCATGCATGTTCGCAGTGATGCGATTTCCTTGTATAACCGCCTCTGCTCTGGAATAACACAAACTTGTTCTGCCTTGCTGCAGAATGCTGCAAAGCAGAAAATGACGCCATTACGGCATTTGGTAAACATGTCCGTCACACGTCGCCCTGCCCAGACAGCAGTGTTTTTTGAGTTGTCCCAACTCAGCAGCGTTTGGCTTTGAAATAATGTTTTAAAGGATGATTGGCAAATTACAGGCAGATTCCCAGAGGGTTCCGGCTTAGCGGAACCCTTCATTGCTGTGCAAATGCATATATAGTGGCACGTTCTCACACATACACACAGTAAAGTTAAACAAGGGAAATAAAAATGTACTGGGACTTAACGTGGTCATAATATAGTGTCATTATGTGACTTCACCTATCATGGTTTAAACCTGAGCTGTTGTTTTTTGAATTGGGATGTTCAATTTTCTTTAATAAACACAATTACAAACTGACAACATATACAGTTTTTTTAGTGTTTTTTTTTTTACAATAAAAAAAGGGGAACAATGATGTTTAATATCCAATGGCGTAACCAGGCAACACCGGGCCCCAATGCAGAGCGGTGAAAACGGGCTCTTGACAATATAAGCCTATAAAGCAAGCTGTTTCTAAATGTAACCCAATATAAACAGCAACAGCTAAATGCGCTATGATGCCAAATATCTGCAGGCGTACTGGAGTAGCCTATCTTTAAGTATTTTAGGAGATCATGGGTATCAAGACATATGCATTGTCAAAGATCAACGATGAAAGCTGACGTTGGAGCACCATGACAGTTGAAACCATTTACAAGTGAAAAGTGTGAAATAAATTGTATGAATTTACTTACTTCATTAGTACACACTCCAGGCTTGCTTTACGCTGTGCTTTTCAAGTGCTGATAGATTGCTCTGTCCCATTGAGCTACGTTACGTTTTTATACACGTCATTCTGGAAGAGGATCTCTTGCTAAAAGTAATACTGTAGGCTAAGTACAAATTACCTATTTTTTGTAGTTTTTCATTTTCGGCTGCCTCTTTAATTAATCGTTTCTTATGCCAGATTTTATGTTTATAATCCATTGCTACATTTACAGTTCTTTTGAAATTTATCAGGCTACTC
The DNA here is from genome assembly GCA_026546735.1 of Forbesichthys agassizii. Taxonomy (NCBI): domain Eukaryota; kingdom Metazoa; phylum Chordata; class Actinopteri; order Percopsiformes; family Amblyopsidae; genus Forbesichthys; species Forbesichthys agassizii. The sequence goes on along the minus strand of JAODLL010071591.1, from coordinate 2,176 downwards.
GTAAAATTATATTGCTATGCAGTACTCATATCAGCACCATATCCCATAATTCCACTGGCCAACTCCACACATTTTAACATCAAATCAACCATTAATTGTTGCTAAATCAAAATGTATAACTGTGACTATGAGGTAAGATAACCTATGTGTGATTGTATCTACTGGCGGCTAGCTTTGGTGGTTATCTAGAGCTTGGCCAGCTTGGAAGCTCAGTTAAAGGAAGAGTTGTACATTAGAGGGCCTGGTTGATCATTAATATGGGCTCGCGTTCACGGGCCCCAGTGTGATTGCATTGTATGCATTATGGCCATTACGCCCTTGTTTATCTATTTTTGTTGTTTGTCTGTAATTGTGATGTAATGACTTGCTGCTGCCTAACCCGTGATAGCTTCAACAAAGAGAAAAAGAGAGGTTAATCTGAAGAGCCGTTCCTGGTTAAATACATGATCATATTTATACTGTAAATCCTGTCATTTTCAGTTGGGTGCTTCCATATGTAGTATAGCCTACTGTATAGAGCACCTGTAGGAACTACTTTCAATAGTACTACTGCCCTGTGTGTCAAACATGATTGTATGTGTGCCACTGTTGTAATAGTAATTCAAAACCTAAAATTAATTATTCTACATATTCTAAATAAATGAATTAACTTTCCACTTTACATATTTTTATAAATCCATCTTTAAAATGTCTGTTCAGAAACACAGACCTATACTGTAGAAAGCGAACACCTTATTAAACATGCTCTATAAAAGACTGTTGTGGACTTTAATAGGGCATAGTGGAATAATGGAGCGTCCTCAGCAGAGGATGACATCACGCCCCCTCTGTGTGTGTTGTAATCCATCTCCTGTTCACTGTTTTCATAGTCGAGATGGCCATGTGTTCAGTGCGTGTGCGTGTGTGTGCGTGTAGTGCGTGTGCATGTGGACATGTGTGGCCCACACATCATTTGATTGGTCTGAGATGCTGAGGAGCTTAATGTGACATCTAGTGGCAGTAGTTCAAATAGAGCCACTTTAACATTAATCTATAAAGAAGAGCATGGAGCTCACTGTTAGAGCATGCACACACACACACACACACACACACACACACACACACACGTGTACGCACGCATGCACGCGCACACACACACAAGGACAATCCAGAAGCTGGGGTGTCTTCTGTGTCTCATGTCCAGGTCTAATGTCTGGGGCCAGATGCCTGCAGATCTTCTAGTTCATAATGCTTGCACAGCTGTGTGACACGGCTCTGGCCCTGGCAGATTGGTCACACTCTTTTTAAAAGGGTTTTTTCCCATGAACGTCAGGACTAGCGATGTCATGGGTGGAGGTGGAATGCTACCAGTGGTGGATTTGCCTCAGTACCATACTGAGGCTTCTGAAGTCTGTTAAAGGTGCTGAATGTGACCCAGTTATCTAAGCAAACTTTAATTTAGAGACATATACATTAGTTGATGTAATTAACGTGAAAGTCAGCTAAATGCCTGGCTCCACCCCCAAGAGGAATTATGGGTAAACGAGTTGGGACCTGTTGTAGGGGACCTGGAAGTACTGGACTTGTTTTGAAAAAAATGACTCACAGTCTAAAACAAGCTAGTCGAGGTTTGCCCCCCAGGTGTGACATCACAGCTGGACTGTTGACCCACCTCAATAGGCGCTTTCGCACTAAGCAGGTTCTAGGATCTCAGTTCTGGGGACTACCCACAGCTGAGGTTCCCGGGGGGAACGCTGAAGTGACGTAAGGCAACTGTTGGTGTCTGACAGCCTACTACAACAACCATGGACGACGTGGTTACCAGCGCTGTGTGTTTGTGTGCAGTGGGGTTTATGTTGACGGCGCTGGAATGGAGACGTGCATTTGAAAGAGCATAAATGAGTGCCAAGAGGGGAAAACACCTTTTTTCAATTGGCAATACTTCTTACAATCGAGGCCAAGAGAAGGACACCGTGCCAGAGACAGGGGTGGTACCGTGGTGGGAGAGTACCTACCCTGAAGTAGGAGCTACATACGTTCCTCAAAGTGACGTTCTAAGAACTAAGATTGTTGCAGTGCGGCACACACACAGAAAGGAGGTAGTTTCTCCAACAAGAACTAAGAAGTTCCTCCTGTGTCTCTCTCTCTCTCTCTCTCTCTCTCTCTCTCTCTCTCTCTCTCTCTCTCTCTCTCTCTC
>JAODLL010071580.1:0-16607 GCA_026546735.1 Forbesichthys agassizii | reverse complement strand
ATGGGCACCAGGTGTGTGTAATGACAAGACAAGGGAGTGAAGGGAAACCCCAGGAAGCATGGCAGGGCCATCAAGCCCTGACAGCATGAATACATCCCAGATGTGACTCCAGGACCCAGATCCATTTATTTTGTGTTTCCTCCTGATTTTTGGTTCACCTGTGTATCCCTGTGTACTTATACCCCCCATAGTCTCTGCTGAGATGTTGAGGTCATCGCAGTGCTGCTTTGATTTCCTCTGGTGTTGCCAGTTACCCTGGTTATTCATGTTCTCCTCCAGCCTGGCCACTGTCTGTATATTTGCCCTTCTGTCTCATCGTGTACAGGACGATTAGGCCTGCTTACTGCCTCAGCCTTGCCCCGCTGTCTCTTCACCAGTGTTTCTGACCCCTGCCTGTACCCAGAATATGAACAGTGTTGTATTTACTATTGTCCCTCCGCTTCTGACTCCAAAATACAGACGGATTCAAGCAGAACTAAATGTGCTTGCTGCCCTATGTCTTTATTTGTCTTTCACGTTATCCATCTAAAAGCCTCCCTGAAGATAGGCTTTATCTGCAGTTAATCTCGCAAACTCAATTTACCATCCATTGCCTAGAGAGTATACCTGGCCAGCGGCCACAGACATAAATATAATGTTTAATGGGAAAAGCAATGAGAATCTCATTATTTTCTAAATAACATAATCTCCATTGCATTTAAGGTCAGGGGACGATCTGTTAATGCTTAATGATAGAAAAGCATTACGAGACGTAGCGACGTCTTTCGTTTGGTGACACTAGCGTCTGAATGAACACGGGCTGAAAGACGTACCAAGGACTGTCTATTGATTAGGTGCCCATGGAGACGCCTGATTTAAAACTTTGATAACAATCGGAGCGGGAAGTTAGTGAAGGTGCCTAACTGTTGGGCAATGCTTCAGCAGCAGTGTCCACCACATAAAGCATATTCAGGTATTGAGAGGAATCCTTTAATGGACCACTGAATGGAGCTGCTCGCAGCTGTGCCAAGACATTACAAGCAACCCATCATGAGAACTGTGCATTAGGATCTTTGATGTAAATTGGGGGAGCACCTACCAGTGGTCCCATTAAGGTCTACAGCAGCTAATATGCATGTTGAGATGATAAAACAACATCATGCCACTGCAGTGTGAATGTGTACGCCGTCCTGCAGGAATTGTGCTATGGAAAGACACGTGCCTGTGTCTACTGCGTATGTGACGAAGATCGTCCGTCCCCCTCTGGGAATCTAACTCCGATCTCCCATGCAGAGAGCAGACGCTCCTACAAGGCAAGCCAAAAACCCATGGGCTCTGGCCTGCATCGCCAGAACGTTCTATGAGGTGTCGGAGAGTGAGGATTAGCACCGCACAGCTACCGGCTGGCCACCGCTACACGTAGACACCTGTTCTCTGTGATTGTATCCCTATCCTCTTGTTCTACAGGTCAGTGCCGCACACAAGTGTGTCTTGCCATATAGCAGGTCATCGTCTCTCATTGTCTAATGTCAACATTTAACATGCCTTAATCATTTCAGAACACCATTGTCTGACACCCAAGCTGGGTGGTCAGTCAGCAGGTCATAATCAACTGCTAAGCTGTCTAACCACACACTGGGCAGAGTGCCTAAAAGCCCAGTGATTTCAGCGAGCTACATCTGAAATAAAAGATGGTCACACACACACACACACACACACACACACACACACACACACACTGGGCCAGTAGAATTGCAGAAGCCTGAAGCTCTGCGACAGTCTCCTATATACACAGCTCAAATAACAGTGACCTTTCATAATGCTGTTGTTTCACGTCTTTATTTTTGGAAAGGCTGCTTTTTGGCTTGAATCCTTGTGTGACATTAAAGCATTGAATGTATCAAGCACCCTGAGCTTATTTTTTTATACTGTAGCATATGTCCAGGAGCGTGTGGATTTTGGTTGGTATTGATGTGTCCTATAGCCAGTCTGCTAAGACCTTCCCCTTCATTGGCGTGTGTTCTCAGAAACACGTCTCTACTGTTACTGTACTGTTCTGTATGCACATTCATACGCACGTCGTCTCCAGCGTCCTTTGGGCTGTTAACCATGGGCTCCCGGTCACAGACAGAATACACCCTCCGCTATCCATCTCGCTCCCTCCCTTTTTCCCCAGCCTCGTTTCTATCAGACTGAATCCTGCGTGCCGAGTCACGACCGCCTCGACGCCCATTTTCTCTTCCCTGTCCTGAGAAAGTTTCTTACCTATATGTGTCAAGCTCCATCTTATCACATGCTCTCTCTCTCTGTCTCTCCCTTCCAAGTCCCTTTCATCCTCTCTAGTCCTCTGCTTTTATGTAATCCTGGTCAGTGCATCCTACACAGCAAATCAAAGGCCCTGTCTGTCTGAACTAGAGGACCCACTGCTTAGGATGAGGGGTACAGACATGTCTTTGTCCGGGACTTTAAATAGGCGGAAAAGCCTTCAATGACTGCAGATGTGATGACTTGACAAAGCTTGCTCTGTGTCATCAACCCCCCCCCCCCCCCCACAGCTACAGTTAAGACATGCCCGAGGGGTTACAAGTTAAAATTAGTTTGAAGGGCAGTTACAAGAAATGACCAACTGAGGCAAAGCTATGGCAGCAAAAATGCACTATAACAGCATAACACAAACACACGTACATGCACAGCACATTAGATGCTGCATGGCTAGCAAGATGAGTCGTTGAATATGGTTCCAGAGATGTACAACATATTTCCAACACAGCATCATGACCACAGCAGAATAACAAGGGGCGCCGTAATAATAGGCTAGAATGATCCGATCATATGATTGAACTGAAACTATGTCTGATCTAATCGAAGAAAACATGGCTTTCCACGATGCTTGCACCTGTCAGATTATTTAGCCTATATGGAATTGAGGTGGACCTCAATTCACGGTGAATCATGAACGTGGAAAAAAGCGGATAATAGGCTGTGTTGTCACGAATACAAATACGTGTTTGTATTTGGTTCAGTTCAGTCTAACAAATATGTGAGGCTGCTCAGTGCTTATAGTTCGATGGATAATAAGGTTGGCAGCGGATTTTTACTTTGAACAGACGCCGGTATGATGCTAAAATCGTGTGAATGGCAGCATACTGCAGACAGGGGCGACAGAGCACCCGACGCGAGTGTGCATCGTCCCACATCATGGGTGCACGATTTAACCAAAATCATACAGAGTAGCCGAAGCGTCGAAAGTGAGATAAAGAACGGTAGTCTAGAATATCTGACAAACGTCAGAACAATTTCACACTGCAGCACAGAAATCAATAATCCATCCCACGTCTATGATTAAAGCCTTAATAAAAGCACAGGCATATTTTCCACTTTCAGGAATACATCTAAATGTCCTATTAGGCTATTTAAATAATTAGAACATGTAAATGTTTAGAAAATGTTACACGAGTTATGTCTGCATCACTTATTTAACACCGGGTGAATTAGCATCCTTCAAAAGCATCTCAGTTCATCATACCTTTCCGCCAGACCATACTTTTCCATATAAATAGTCTACTTTTCCAATGTCCGAGCAGACACCCTCGGGTAGGTTACCCTGGAAAAAGCCCATCTACCAAAAACTGCAAAATTTAACCCGTCGCGCACCATAATGAGATTTTATGTAATTCCACACGTATTTTCCCTTGTCATTACTACCTACCTTTAATTAACAGATTTGACATCTAGCTGCGAAAACGACAGATAGGCTAATAGCAGAATAAAAATGAAACGTTTCCTTTTTACTGTTTAGCCGTCTCGCTGTCTTCAACCTCGCTCAACCAAGAGCAGCTCTTCACGACTAGGGCTAAACATTTGGAAGATGTTCAGAATGTCGGGCTCTGCTGCACCTCGGCGCCACTCGAGTGATATCGGCAAACACCGTGCCCATATCTCAAGACAGCTTTGTCATTATGTGGGGATTATTTACCATTATCAAATCAACGGATGTCAAAATAATCATATATATTTAATTACAGTCAGATATCATAAAACGTTCAACATAAATGTTTTTGAATAATCTGAAATATTTATTTCAAATTAGAGATTTACAATTTAATAAACATATACATATAGGTTAATTAATTTGTTATACATAAAATGAACAATGTCATGCTACACATTCATAATTTCCAATAAGTAGAAGTCTCTGACACATCAGAAACCAACTAATTCTTAAAAGAGAAACTCAAAGCCTTATGATGAACTTAGTAGTAGGGTATTTTCATTATTTATTATTTTACATTATTATATTTAAAAGTATGAGCAATTATCAAACAAACAATAAGACTGCCAGAACGGAAAGGCTTAAAAGACCAGAGCAAGCTAGGCATTGCTTCTTAATGGTATGACAGGTGCATTAATACTGCATAGCTTGAACAGAGCTTGCTTGCTCTCAATAAATACAATAATGCATACTAGCTCCTAAAGTACATTTACCTCAGATGTACGTCAATGGTATAATGACACAACATGTGCAGAGAGGTGTCTTGTGACTGCACGGGAGGAGACAATCTATTACTGTCAGTTTACAGGCGGGCTCACCGCTTGCCTCCTGAACCCCGGGAGAGGGCATTAGGGGCAGGAAGGGCGTGAGAGAGGAGGTCTATTTTATGTTGGAGGATCCCGGTCAGGATGAACTCTGCGCTGACGACGGGCAGAGAAGCAGAGAGAGCTGGCCTGCACAGGCACCAGTCCTCCTCACAGGAGACGACCACTGTCTGGGCCTGGGAGGGTGTAGGGTAGAAATACACGGAGGGGTGTCGGGGCAATAGACAATAGCACAGGTAGGTTTAGATTGGGCTCAGCTTGAAATGACATTTGATCAAATTTCATCGTATTCACACACGCACACGCTCGCAGGTTAATTTGTACCTTGTGAGATGAGGGCATCTTGGGTAGAAATATGCCTCCACTACAGCAGATGAGGTCTTTCATGTGCACAGGCTCTGGCTTAACTGCCTTCGTCACATGGATGTTAAATCCCTGAGTGAGAGAGAAATGTTCGTGTTAAATACAGTACAAGACTGGATGAAAACCACACACACAGTACACGTGAGAAACTCTTGAATTATATTGAAGCATTTTAAACCTCTATTTCACATCAGGTCATTAATGAAACACTTAAACTAGTGTATACCATCATTCAGAGACATTAGATGCTTGTTTGGCTTGTATAATGGAAATAAGTAGATAATTGCCTTCGGCAGACCAATCAGCCAATACCAATGCAATTCCCACAAGCTACAGTACAATAGTTAACAACACCGCTCTTGCACTGCACTTAGGCTAACATTTCTGTAAACTAACAGCCAGACTGTGAAGCAAACAGAGTATGTGGTTTTAAGAGGCTATTGAACCATTGACTGTTGCTTCATTACATTTTTTCAGAACTGTTTACACATATTTCATGAATGTTTGGGCCATTTTCCTAAATAAAAACTCTAAACCACAAGCACAACATGCTAAACTTTACAAATCTCTAACAAATGGACCTATCAACTTCAAAGTAAAAGCTCAGCCTTTGTGTAAAAATCTAATCGTATAAAATTATTTGGATTATATGTAGTACAAAATACATAAACTATACATTAGTGAATTATTCCATTTATATAATTTAAATAGCCTATCTTAAAAGTAACTAAGGGTTATTTACAATAGGTCTAGTTGATAGCCTGCTCCCCAAATCTAGTCTACATAGACACACTATTGGATGCAATATATTACAACCTCTTTATGAGAAATACAATGTGATAGGCCTATAGCTTGTTTAGTGAATCTGCAATAGTAAGGGTTTACAAACAGATGGATTTTAATCCCACTGTAAATAAACCATAGAAGGAAATTATTTAAAGGAACACTTTTTTTACAAGTTTTGTAACCTCGCTCTACTGTCCTAAAACACATGCAATATTATGTAGGGTTGTAAAGGTTCTGAAACCGAAACTGCGATACAAAACGTCCACGGTTTCGGGTCGCAGTTCCGAAATACAGTACCACGGTCCGCAGACAGTCACACACCCAACCTGCTACAGCTGCTGTTGAGCTCTCATATACGTTGCTAGTACTTTTGCTACTGTAGATTAGAACCACTGAACATTTGTATAGTTTTCAAAACACAATACAAAGCGATTTATAGTATGCATGCGCTTTCATTCATGAAATTAACCCGTCACTATGATGTCAGATTATGGCAACCAGTCTATTGCCTTTGCTTCTTTACTCAAATGAAACAATAATAATAATAATAATAATAATAATAATAATATAACACCGTATTTAGAAACATGAATGCGTGTGTGTGTCATTTTGCTGAGAAATGACAAGACAGCGCACCCACACACAAATACTGTGTCGTCTTCGTGGATTGGTTAGGCATGATGCAGCAGTTACCTTTCTTGTGGGCGTCTCTTTTACGAAGAAAAAGAATATCCACGATGTCCGCCAGGGTATGAAAACTGTCCAAAACTTTCCATGTTATTTTAATTCAGTTTCTGCCCGCTGTCTGTTTTGCCATCATGGTTTGAAAGTGTTTGTTCGTCTGCTTGTATTTTGTAACTTGTAGTAATGAAGCTAGTGTTCTTCTTAGTATTCTAAAAGGTGTATTTTAAACATGAATATAGCAGCAAACAATTACTATTTTCTATGTTAAGGATATAGTGGAATATTGTCCTCAGCAGGGTGTTGTAATGTAATCCTATCTCATTTTGTCTTTTTTTTTGTTTACCTAGTGCTGGCCTACAGCATAAGCATGTGTGTGCGGCAACAAGAACAGTGTTCTTGTTTGGCTGAGAAGCTAGTACTAGTGTGCCACCTAGTGGCAGAAAGTATAGAAAAAATAAGACTAGTCTACAGAATGTAATAAAGGTGAGAAAAAAATCCCATATTATAGCATGTTTATCGTATGTAGCAGGATATAGTAATCAATCAATCAAGACAGAAGGAGATGTAGCTACAGTTAAGACATGCCCGAGGGGTTACAAGTTAAAACCAAATAGGAAAGATCAAATCTTAGAAACACAGGTCATTCTGTGGTCAGAGCAGATATATGGCATTGTAAATTATCCTATACAGGGACCTCTTTATTAGCCGTTTATATAGCAGTCCATCGCTTATAAACCCTCGACCCCCCACCCATTCACGCCGGCTACCACCACAAGTATATTTCAGATCTGTGGGAAACACGGTCATCTATTGTATAATGTTGAGCCTAATGTAATGTAGCTTTGGCGGCCAGGCAGAAAACCTCTCCTGAGAACTGGGCAATGCTTCACGGCAACATGGCACGCACAATCAACCATGAGCCTTCAGCTAGAAGATGCTTGCTCGCTATGCTCACGCTGACGTCATAGCGGCGGTGAAAAGGCTGAATAAGATGATGTGAAAGAGGCCGGGCAAGAGTATATCACAGACGGGCTTTTACTAATGGAGCAAACGGATGCAGGCCATTGCAAAGTATTATATTGTCCTGCCTGACATTAGCTGTAAGATAATGATCTGTCTCACGGGTAATGGACTCTGACAGCAGTGTACTGCCCTGCCAATGTTATTTATGATTGTGATGAACAGTCAGTTGGTTGAATGTGGTGTAGCTGCGGTGCCAAGTTGTGCCTTCCCTTTTGCTATTATGTAGGCTATGAGTTTACACCACAGTGCTAATGGAAGAGAGAGATCTCTCCTCTGTAAAGAGTAGGCAATAGGTTGTGAATCTGTTTTCTGCTGTTTGATTATAATGGTCAATACCCATATTGTATTGTATTACCATTATTGAGCGCCACCAAATGAAGGATCAATGTGGCAATACCTATACATAGCCTACCCTGTAGGAATACACGGAGCATGTTTAGATACCCTATACAATAGACTCCCTAAAGTAAAATATGCTGACAAAGCAACTCTGAACACAAGTTCCATATCCTTAAACTTTCCCACAAATGCATGTGTATTATAATCGTATTATTGTTGTCTCGCTATTGTTTTTTTCTTTCTGATATGGACCGAAGGCTCTGCAATAAAGTGGAATTTAATTGAATTGTAGTAGGGGTGGGGAGAGAAAAAATAAAGAAATCGATACAGCATATTATCGCGATATTTCTCGTGGCAATACTGAATTGATACACGGGTGCCAAGTATCAATCTTTAATGTATACAACATTTTATTCATGTCAGTTAGTCGGCTTGACAATCACATTTTGCAGCAATACAATTTATGTGAGATGAACAAACATATGTTGACAAAGTTTTCCTTTGGGGACATAATTTGAAGTCGGAAAAAGTAATATATTGCAGAATATCGCAATATGTTTTAAATCGTAATAATATTGTATCGTGACATAAGTATCGTGATAATATTGTATCGTGGGGCCTCTGGTGATTCCCACCACTAATGTGTAGTAGGCTATCGCTACGCGATTTGTATTTACGACATCTTGGCATAAAAGTTAATTACACGTTACACAAAATACCGCCAAGTACCGGTAGTTACATAGTTGTGTTTTAATCCTTTAGTTTCTGCAAATCAGAGTAATTTGAGATTGAATATATACTACTACTGTACAATACATACTAGGTGTGCAGTTAATACAATTTTAACAATTAAAAAAACAATGTTATTGAGAATTTACTTTTAAATTTATCTTGCACATTACGTTTTGCAAGTAAACTCTTATATTGCTTGTGTTCTGACTAACATGCACACTTTCGCCCCTCCCGGGGAGGAAGTAAAAGACAAGTGCGCAGGAAAGTGATTTGTGTACCTGTAATAAAGGGTGGATGCTGGCAAGCTTCAGGGATTTCTGTAGAGAGAAATTAAACTTCTTTTCTTGCTCGACGTCCTTCACAATAAAAGCAGTAGGAGACAGGAAGCTACCGGCCTTGCCACACTGGAACAGAGAGACAGCAAGATTTGGGCAGGGTGTTCGAGTGTACAAATGTTCTCTACGTATACGTTTACATACACACACCAAGTAAAAACAGCTACAATCTGTCATGTGTAGATATGACTAATACGGGGTCATACAAGTACCTAGCTCCACATATTCTCTTTAGTGGACTAACCACTGAAGTCTGATAATTGTAAATTCAGAGAGGTAGAACGGCATTCCACCAGCTGCAAATACTCAATCATCCATAAACGCAAAAAGGACATCTCATTTGTTGAAAAAGCTTGGTACGATAATGTTGCGGCTCACCTTTTCAAGCCACAGGGGTGTGACAATGGGAACACCTCTGGCCACCGCACACAGGAATTTGACCGTCCTGCGCACCTTATCTGTCACAAGGTAGGTCATGTCTGTCACGCTGGCCGCTAAGACACCACCAAGGCGAGTCACAATCCTCTCTCCGGCTTCATCCATTACACCTGTGAACAACACCTGGAAAAGCCAGAGAAAGAAAAAACCTTCAAAACTATATTTTTGGAATATTTCAGTGGCCATATTGGTATACAAATATCAACAAAGAGTTGGACAGAGAGTTTTAACCTTCTGAACCATAAGGGTCTTTTGGCAGTTTTGCACTACTTCGATATGATGGCTTCTAAAGCATTTCTGTAATAGGTATCATCAAGTGTTTTATGTATCTGACATCAGCACCCTCTCAGCTACAATTATGATAAGATCACAAAATATTCTTGAGAAACTTAACTCAGTTTGTTTTTTAAATATCTTTATCATGGTCCCTGTGGCAATTCTCATGGTCCCTGTCGTCATTATCACGGTTCATGTGGTCCGTCTCGTGGTCTCTTATGAGTTTCATCGGGTCTACTATACAGCATTTCATGGTTGTGTAAGAAAATGTAGGCCTACATTTGCTAAACACGTGATCAGTACACACGTTGTAGTCGTCGCTGTATTGTTTTCACACATTCTCAGTCAGGTCTGGACCACAAGAACATCATATAGTTCTATGCAAGAACCTTGCGACGGACCAAGGACCATGTGCAAGTGGTCTGTCTCATACTATTCATCCACGGTCTCCTACTGTACGTGGTCTCCATGGTCCGTTTCGTGGTCCTTGTGGTCAAGCGTTTGCATTGAAACAGACGAAAACACACGAAGTGAACCGTCGAGTGCGCAGTAGAACCGAACAGGCTACTTAGCCAGCTATGGCTAAAGTTAAGCTAGCACAAGGAATATAGTTTTCTAGCGTTATACTTATATGCATACACATTTTTTTTTAACAAACCTCTTAATTACAAAAATATTGTGCTTAGGAAACAACGCGTCAATCCAAAAAGTACTTATAAAACATCGTACTTTTTATGTCTGAACAAACAACCATGAAATCAGAGATGACATGTCGTAGTAGTAAAACTCATAAGGGGCCACAAGACAGACCACAGAGACTATGATAATGATCACAGGGACCACGAGAATGACCACGTCAACTGGTCTGGTCTACTCATGGGACCATAGCTTCAGCGCCCCTAGTGTTAGTGACCAGCAACGGCAGTGATCCGTGTTTGGCACCAAGGTCATAGGACAGACCATTGATCTGGCTACAACCCCTACTGCAAACGAGTGTGGATTAAATGTAGTTAATCGTTATAGCAGCAACATTCACTTCCTCCGTTTTAGATTTAATCATATACAATTAGAATCCATGTCACTAAAAATAAAACATTTAAAAAAAGAACAATTAGCCTGAAAATATTCATCCTTGTTGGCTAATATATGGATTAATTGTAACAACAAGGTATGCATTTTTTATCATTAAATCCGATGATACAGCAGTATTATGGAACAATGTAGTCTTGCATAAACAATATAAAGTGAGATTTACATAACGTACTTGGCTCGCTGCTCATGAATAACGGAGCGGTATTTCACAGTTGGCACTCTGCTTTTGTCATTTTAAGAAGATGATAATATAATTTCACAAAAACAATTTTAGATAGGGTATAAGGAAAATGAGGAGAGGGAAAGTCTACCGGTAGTGATCCCCACTCGGACATAGAGTGCAGGTAGGCTGCCATAGGGAGAGACCGACATGCACATATTTAGCCATAGACTGTGATACCTTTCGACTGTTTTCTAGTCGACGTTCAAATTTTAATTTAAACGACTGGGAGATTAGTCATTTAGAAACATCCCTAATAACCAGCTAGTTATTTTTACAAATACAACTTGACAGAAGGGTTTGGCCACATCATGGCACACCTACTGACCTTATATGCCTCCCTTGGATATCCGAGTCGACCCCCAGCCCGAGGTGAACCAGAGGACGTGCGAGGGGTCTTACCGATAGGGGAACGGCCCACCGGAGCTGCTCGCTTCCGGGATGGAGTAGGAGACTGGGGTAGAAGAATAACACAATTATGATGATGATGATCGCAAGGGGACATAAAACATGTGGGGCAGGGGCCCTCCAGGGCCAGGATTGGGGAACACTGCACTACGGTAACGTAACCGACAGAAGGATGGACCATAAACAACAAGAGTATATGAGACTCCTTAATTCATTACTGCAGTAATGGCACTGCAAAGAGGACACTTACTGTCAGGCTTTTTATGCCGCTTCAACGAAAGAGGGTGGGACCTGGGCAGTTAGTCACATTAACTGAAGTACATCATCAGAGTGGGGAAGGCTGACTAACGGGGAAATGCTTATGGTAAAAGCCTTTACACTCAACAAGAAAGCAAGCACGCCTTGCTTACTTAAGGCACCTTCTTTGATTGGGGTCAGAGCAGCAGATTTATGTCTGTTACAAACCCAAACAATGTTTGTACAAGACTCGTTTCAACCACAACGCAAACATACATCAAATCGAAGCGTGCGCTAATGTCACGCCGCACACAAGACACCACCTTGTCACACGATACATATTGGTTTTTTGTTTGTGTGTCTGAGTGTGGGAGGGAGCTTTGAAAAAGCAATAATTCTACCTCTCTACTAAACCTTTACTGGGGTTATGCAAGGTATTGGAGAGGATCTGGACCACTTTAAGGCATCATTCTGGTTGAATGACATTTTTAAACTGTTCATAATCTCACTCAAGATGATCTGTACCACACACCATCCTTACAATAATGTTGCATACAATGTACACAAGAGCTGCACACGTGAGCGGATAGCCTACCAATCCACATGCATGTTAATGCTAATGTAACTGACCTCTCCTACACAATTAGCCAGTTAGCCTAGGCACAAAGTTTGTGCCTAGTCATCATTACCTCTGACGACTGGGAGCTTGTGTCCGGATCAGGAAGTGGCTCTTTATTGTTCTTCTTCTGCCCCCTTGTGGATCTAGGCTGGTACTCCACGTTGTCGTCCCCGTCTGTAGGGCCCTCGACGCTGCATCCTCTCCTGCCGCTAGCTGCGACCTTGGGAGCAGAGCTCCGGTTGCCCTGGGTGCTCTCCAGTGAAGAGACCAAGGCCGTTTCAGGCACCTTGCGCCCTCTTTCCCCTCGGCCGCGCCCCCCCCTCCTCCCCCTGCTATGGGCAGCCGGGCTGCAGCCAGCGACGTCTGGGTTGGGGGGGTTTGATCTCGACGTCGTTCCAGGAGGTGCAAGTGAGGGTGCGCTGTCGGCCACCGTCCGACGCCTGTTGCTGGCCCTGGTGGGGGTCTCTAGGGCTTGCTGGCTGGTTCTCTTAACGCCCCTTCCTCTGCCCCGGCCCCTGCCCTCCTGAGCGCCCACGCTGGAGACTCCGGACCTCTCAGAGCTGACCGAGTTAGAGGAGTTGGACCGGGACCGGGTCCTGCGGGCTGGGAAGTCGTCGTCGTCGTTGACGGCGGTGGTGGCGGCAGCAGTATTGGAGGCTGGGTCTGGTTCTGATGGCAGCGGTGCAGCAGTGGATTTTCTGGTTGCCCTCCGACCCCTTGAAGAAGATTTCAGTGGGTTGGCTTGTTCCTTTCTCTCGATGGCCTCTTGTTGTTTTTCTTTGTTCATCCTGTCCTCTTCCACCCTCTCTTTTACTAGTCTTTCTAATCTCTTCTTCTCTTCTTGTTTTGCCCGTTCACGCCGTTGTTCCCTCTCCAGCTCTTTTTCCCGTCTTTCCCTTTGTTCGTTTTCCTCTTTTTCCACTTTCTTCTTCGTTTTGGCTTTTTCACGCTCCAATTTCTTTTCTTCCTCTTTCCGTTCTCTCTCCAGTCTTTCTGCTCTCTCCGTTTCTTGGGCTAATCTTTCTTCTTCCTCTTTCCGTTTCCTCTCCAACCTTTCCTGCTCTTCTTTTTCTCGTCTTTTCTTTTCCTCTCCTAATCTCTCCTTTTCTTCTCTTTCGGCTTTTTCACGCTGTAATCTTTGCTTTTCTTCCATTTTGCGTTTTATCTCCAATCTCTTTTGCTCTTCTTTTTCCCTCCTTTCCTTCTCTAGTCGTTCCTTTTCCTCTCTTTCTAATCTTTGCCGTTCTTCCTCTTTGCGTTTTCTCTCCAGCTCTTCTTTTTCCCGCCTTTCCTTCTCTAGTCGTTCATTTTCCTCTCTTTCTAATCTTTGCCTTTCTTCCTCTTTGCGTTTTCTCTCCAGCTCTTCTTTTTCCCGCCTTTCCTTCTCTAGTCGTTCATTTTCCTCTCTTTCTAATCGAATTTTTTCTTCCCTTTTAAACTTTTCAAGCTCCAATCTTTTTTCTTCCTCTTTCCTTTTCTGTTCTTCTTTTTCCCGCCTTTCCTGTTCTAGTCGTTCTTTGTCCTCTCTTTCTATTCTCTCACGTTCCTCTCTTTGCGCCCTTTCACGCTCTAATCGTTCCGTTTCCTCTAAATATTTTCTTTGCTGTTCTATTCTTTCCTTCTCTCTTTTCTCCTTTTCCAACAGATCCCGCCCTTCTTTTTCTATTCTGTCACTCTCTTCACTTATCAACCTCTCCCTTTCCTCCAGTTCTTCTTGTCTCTTCTTCTCTAAGGCATTATCTGTCTTCCTGGCCTTCTTGTCCAGCTGTTGCATGCTTTTACTCCCCCGACCCCTCCTAACCGGCCCAACCTCCACCTCTTCCTCGTCCGTATCCACCTCGGGCCCGACCTTCCCTCTCCTGCCTCTGGTGTTTCCTTTCCCTCTCGTCTGTCGGTTTGGTGGCTGTGTGGGCGTGTCCGCCTGCTCCTCGTCAGCCACCGGAGCCCCTCCTGTCCTCCTGCTGCGACTGGACACGCCGCTGGTCCCGGGTCCCGGCTGTCCGCTCTTCGCCCTCCGAGGTAGTCGCTTCCTGCTAGCGTCGCCCATGTCGCTGTCCTGCGCGCTTCCGCCGTCGTCCACAGGCTGCGTGTCGGCCACGGAGAGCCGAGGGCTGGCGAAGCGCTGCGTCTCCTCGTCCTCGAGGGCTCGGAGGCGCTTTGCTCGGCGCTTGCGGGGTGCCGGAACGATCTCTTCATTGTCACCGTCATCGTCTGGAGCCATGGGCTGAGTCTCCGCCATGGAGAGGTCGTGGCTGGGTTCTTTTCCGCCAGAGGGCATCGGTGAGGCGGGGGGTTCCATGAGCAGAGTCTCAGCGGCGGCCAAGTCGGTTCTCCGCTCTCGTTCCTCTGAATCACTGTGGGGCTCTGGGATGTACGCCTGCGTTTCCTCCAAACAGACGTTCCCCGGCCTTCCCGCCCTCCCTGCGTAAGGCTGGGTGGCCTCCGGGTCAGAGTCGTCCTCCGCGGAAGACGCCTCAGGCGGAGGCACGGCCGCATAGCACTGGGTGGCCTCCTGGTTCAGATCTGGGTCCGTGGAGGCGAAGGCCTGGGTGCTTTGCATGGCGATGGGCGTCTTCAGGTGGCTGCTGCTGGACAACCCAAGGTGGAAGGAGGCCGCCCTGCCAGCTGCCTCGTCAGCAGAGAAAGAAGGCTCGATGCAGAAGGCCTGGGTGGCTTCCTCCGCAACGCTGTGCTTGTGGTCTCTGCTCTCCAGGACAAACGACTGGGTCTCGGCGATAGCGAAGTCCTCATCGTCGTCATCCTCCTCCGGGCTGTCTGAGCAGGACAGCGCGGCAGTTCTCGCGGCGGGCGCTGAGAGGAGGGAACACACACATCACTCCAGCCTGAGATCACCAGGGACATGGACACATGAGTGTGTGTGCAGAACATACCGTTCTGAATCATTACTCACCTTTGAAAGAATCCGAAAAGGGGCTGAGGAACAATTGAGTCTCCATCTCCTCTACAACGGCTTACGAAAACAAGAAATATAGTAAATGCCATACCACCCCACCCCTTTTTATCATAGAATGCATATTTCACACATTCTAAAGCTGTGCATATCACATTTGTACAGTAATATCATACACTTAAGATTTAGCAGGTTACCGTTTACAGACGCCCCTTGAAAAAAAGGTTAATTATGCTACATTTTGATACATAATGCCGGTTGCATACATTTATCTACATGTGAAAATGATCTTGAATGAGTGCATAACATAAACCTTAAGTTATTATTTTGATGAGGTAGGCAGATAACAGCAGCTGGAGATAAACAGTAAATGAAAAGGATAGGCTACATATGTAATAGTGCATTACCTGGTACTGCTAATGGCGTAGAGCACTTCTGCTGTGGTGGCATTGAAGCTAACGGCAAACCAAACGTGTTTTCTGTAGCTAACACCGGCTTCTGGCCTTGACATTCCTGCCCCGCACCAGCCTCCTCTTCCTCAGCATCGGTATCACTGCTCGCCACGAGGTCAGCCGGAGCGACAGCCCCGGTGGGAGGCGCCATGGCAACCGTTGCACCATCTGCGTCAGGCGCGTCGGCTATGCGGCCTGCGTCACCCAATGAAGTTAGAGATTTCGTTTCCGCCGCGATGAGCGGCGACGGCGGGAACTCCTCATCCTCCAGGTCTGTATCGCTGTCGGAGAGGATCTCCAGACCACCCACTGCGCTGCCTGCGGGGGCAGCGTTGAGCTCCTCATCCGTATCACTGCCCCAGTCAGCAGAGCTAGGCCGGGCTCCGTCCAGGTGCCTCCCACCGGGACCGTCTCCTGCTGTGGATGTGTGCTGTTCTGATGTGGGACTGCGGTCAGAGCCATCGCTGTCCTCCTCCACATCTGTGTCGCTGTCCATGTGAAACTGGACCTGGCCGGATGCTGCAGGCGCGTTAAAGGTCGCGGGATGTGCCAACGGCGTTGCTGTGGGTTCATTGCCGGCCTCCGCGTCAGTGTCACTGTCGCCGTCGGCCTGTTTGGATGCTGCCCTCTCTTGCTTCCTCATACGCCCCATCGCCTCGTCGCGGTCATCCGCCATCATCAGTGGCCGCTGAAGTACCGCACTCACATCTGCCCGCTTCTCGGCTCTATTTTCTGTAAAGGGCGTGATAGGGCTCTCATCCTCACTGGTGGTGGAGAGACAAGAAGGTAAGGTTTCAGGTGGGACAAAGTGAGCTAATTGTTTTCTGCCTAGCATATCATGGAATGATTACATTTCTTACAGTACATACATACAGTGAAGTGAGTTTTATTTCGTTATTAGCTTACCTCTCAGGGATTACTTTGTTTGTAGGGGTCAAGAATGTGGAACAAGTGGGACTGGATATATGGGAACTGGATTCAAAGACTAAGTGACAAAAGATGCACATTAATGACTTTACAATTAACAATGTTTACCTACCAACTAGGGGTGCACAATATATCGATTCAGTATCGTTATCGCAATATCACGTTGCGCAATATCATATCGAAAATGTTG
>JAODLL010071569.1:0-16610 GCA_026546735.1 Forbesichthys agassizii | reverse complement strand
TCATGCAAAACTCCACGTAATCCCAAGGGGTTCACATACTTTTTCTTGCAACTGTATACACACACACACACACACACGTACACACACATATGTATATATACACACACATACATATTTATAGATACTAAGCTGGAACAAGAGGTATTTAAAAAAACAAATCTGGTCTGTTCTGTAGGCTAGTGAGGAGCGAGTTCACTTCATAATGTCTCGTCAGATCTGTCTGCCTGCCGCAGACATCCTGCAAGAGGCTCCGTGGGGCATGGACGGCCCCCCGCCATATTCCCCTGTTGACATGGAGCCAACACTAGTGGTGAGCAACACACAGATGCCTGCACTTCAGTACAGTCTCTTCTGTTCAATGCTAAACACTTGATCTATACCGGTATTATTCATTGAATAATTTGTCTTGGCAGGCATCCCCAGCAGCCATGTCTCTGTGTTCAGAGCATATTATCCCCTGAAGAAAACATGTCTTTGCCTATATGGTTTATATCTCCTAAACCTAAAGCATGATTTTCTCCAGCTCATTACTAGAAGTGAAGATTTCCTGTATTCTAATAATTCTCAACTTCAAAGTTTTAAAGAGCTAATTTGTTTGAACACATTTTTAATGTGGAACGCGTTTAATTTCACAGTCCTTAATGGGAAACATTTGCACAGCGCGCATGGCATGTGCTTTTTTCTGGTGCCGCGCTTTGCTTTCCTTTTAGCATTTTTTAGACGGGCACAAAAGTTGAAATATTTAACGTGTCAGCGTAACGCGCGGAGTCGCACTGTTCGTCAATATGACAGATCTGTGTGATCGGGGCTTTATCAAAGCGCTTTTGAAGCGGCCACGCCTTTAGCGACGCGTCTCCGTGTGATCGGGCCTTTGTCTACTCGAACACTTAGCAAATGGTTATGGTCAGAAACACTGAATATTTGGAGTTAGGCATTTTAGTGTGAGAACATCTAGATCAACTTTAAGGTAAACTGGCCTAAATCTGCGTTAATATAACCTCTAAAAATAGCACAGAGTCAGATGTTCTTATTCTACAGAATCTCATCATAGTTGCAGCTGCAGTGTGCTGCACCGCACGGGCGACTACAGTGGTCATGTGACATTCTAGAACATGGGGGTCATCTCTTCCTGCGCGTTATGCAGAGCACTGCTGCCGTGTTTTCACTGCATTCTGCCTGCTGTCCCTCATGTTAAGCGACAGAAAGCACAGTTCACACAAGCTCACCGCTCCATCTGCTGAATCACACATCACTGATTTGACATAATAATTGGTTGGTTTTTGGTCCTTGGCCAATCACATGCCTGCCTGATCATTTGCAATGTTGAATGGGAACAACATTTTACCGTGTAGGCGGCAGGCTATTCCATGTCCACGTTTTCCCTGTGCAGGACGCCAAGCCCGCGTGCTACGAGAAGACCGTGACGCTGACCAAGGAGCCCTACGACTCCCTGGGCATGACGGTGGCGGGGGGCATGTCAAGCCGAGGCTGGGACCTCCCAATCTACGTCACCAACGTGGACCCTGAAGGAGTGGTGGGACAAGAGGGGTCCATCCACAAAGGTGAAATTAATATATCAGCAGCAGGAGCTGGGCCAGATAGGGTGGTGAAAAGGCTATCGGATGGGTTTATGGTTAGGGCGGTTGATTTGTACAGTAGCTGCCGTTTTATTGACTGGAAGTCTATTTGGATACAATTATAATTCGGCTTGCTCGTGGTCTTAAACAGCAGCCCGACTTTGTCACGGATTTGACTTTTGTGATAAAGGTGTCGTGTAAAACAGTGAGGTGATTGAGAGAAACGGGACCGGGTGTTTCATTACGAAGGTTATTTATTCAGCATAAAACGGCGGTGGTGCAACATACGGTTCAGTGCTTTGAAAATTGACTGTAGCACACCAACGCCAACGCACAGCGTTACAATGCTTGAGAACTGACTGTGTTCATTACACAAAATCAGCCAGCTCTGAAATTGGTGAGAAAAAAAAAAACCGCTGCACCTTGGGTAAAAGTAGGTGGGATAGCGGAGGCGGCGATGATCGTGCACTGTTTAATATGAACACAGGTGTGCGCGTCGACACTCAACAACATCTGAGGCAGGGTCTGTTCCACCAGGGAAATCAAACGGAACCCAGAAACACCGGCATAGCCAGAGCCATCCATGTTAAAAATGTAGCCGTGTTCAGCATGTCACCAACACAACAATCCGCCTGACTCCATGTTTATGGAGAGGAGTGACCATGTTATGGAGGGCGGCACGCGGTGGGCTTCGTAAATAACAGTAATTTCTGTCTTTGCATAATTGGAGACGCGAAGCGGTCTATTCTGGAGGGACATACAACAGTAACAGCCGTTTGCGTGCGTGCGATCAAAACAGGTTTGTGTGTCGGGAGAGGGGGCCATTTGCATAGCACATTTGTAAGTGCCCTTGCAGAAGAGTGTTGTAGTCCTTTGAGCTGGCAGGCTGTCCAGATGCCGCCTAGCTGGCAGACTAAGCGGGCATCGCTTCTGTTTTCTTTGCGCCACTATGATTGCTGAAGGCTTTATAATGCACAGGTGGTGCTTTGTTTCCATTCCTTTGTCTCCCAAAGGGGGTCTTTGTTGAATATTCACTAGGCAGATAATGAGTCTTCATCCTATGAAGGTTTTTGTATTTATCTTTTTTTCCCCATCCATAACGAAGGCTGTCACCACGGCAACAACGATAAACTCTGCTGTTTTCCCACAGGTGACATTCTGCTGAACGTGAACGGTGTAGATCTGACGGGGGTGACGCGCGGGGAGGCCGTGGCCAACCTGAAGAACACCTCGTCTCCCGTGGTGCTCAAGGTGCTGGAGATGAGACCCCCGGAGGACTGCCAGGCCGAGTATACCGCCCTGCCCCTCTGCCTCACGCCCACCGACAGCACCAAGAGCCCGCTGCCTAGCGACGATTACTCCCCACTGTGGGTGTCATGGCTGCAGCTACCCAGGTCAGATGCATTCCCGACAAAGTCTGACAACCTTTCTCCCCTCTCTCTGCCAGCGCAGGGTGAAAGCACAGTGCGCTAGCCAGCCTTTTTGACCTGTGCCAGCTGGTGTGCCACCTGAAGCTCACAGAGCCAGCAAGGAAAAAGGCCTGAGGCTTCTTAAAACTTATTTTAAAACAAATAATGTTTTCTTCCCCATCACAATTTGTTTTGAAAATGTTTAGTTATATACATTTCCAGGGCAAAGAACAAAACAGCCCATTGAACACATTAGTTCATATTAATGAGCCACTGGCTGATGATTGGCCCATTTATAAACTGCAAATATGTTAGCATTTTGTAAATGGGTGACATTACATCCATTGGGATGGAAAAGGAAACCTGGCAAGGATTACAAACTAACCAATTCACATAATTTACTGTAAATATCAACAATCAAGCTCCATACTTAAACTCGACTAAACATGTTTTGTGTAATATCCGTTTAATTATAAAATATGAGCCTTTATTTACATTTTTGTGATCCAGAAATTATATTAGTCAATTTCTCAGCAACAAGAGCTATTCTAAAAAGTATAAAGTTTCCTGACTGACCTCCATAACATTCCTCATCATCTATGCCCTGCTCACGTTGGTTTAAGAGGCTTAGTGTGATGAAACTCAAAAAAAAGTTTAGAACACGACAACTTCCCATCTCAATGTTACTCGTTCTTTGCTCCTTCTCAGTCCTGAAAAATGGGATTTAAAATGAGCGGATTGTACTGTAGGATTAGAACTGTCTGAAACGGCCTCCACTTTAGGTAGGAAAAGGCCCTGTGCTTTTCATTGACAATTAGAGGAAAGTTCAAATTAAGAAAAGCTTGTCCTGGTAAAAATGAAAAAAATACGCAAGTATTAAGCTAAACTCCATGCCGCCTAATGAATTGCTTCCTCAATTGGAGAAAGCTTCGTAAATGCTATTTATCTCTTTCAAACTGCTATTTGGGGGTTGATAAAAATGACATCTCAATCTTGTCCCTTGCAGGCACCTCTACTGCTGTAAAGACATTGTCCTGCGGCGAAGTATCTCAGGCAGCCTAGGCTTCAGTATTGTGGGAGGTCAGGAGGAGGTAAACTGCAATCAGTCTTTTTTCATTCGCTCAATTGTTGAGGGAACGCCGGCCTACAACGACGGCAGGATACGGTATGTATGTCTGCTACAGCTTATTAACCTACAATATTTAGACATGCTGCAATACCACGCATGCCAAGAGGTTTTTCCTCCTATGTTCTGATTATATCCTCTACTATACATGAACTATTTCTGGTTGACATGTAAAGAGCTGCTTTACACTCATTACAGTGCAGGGTACATGATCTTGAAATCGGTTTCTTTACATTTTTCTGTTTTAGTATTATCAACATTATTTTTAATTTTTTTTTTATTAAAGTATATCGTTCATGTAATTATCTTTGACAGCAGAGGCATTATTATGGGGTCATGAGAGAAAGGATTTTCCAAAAGCACTGAAGTGAAGCTTGCGTTTGTGTATTTTACACCATATTTTCTGCAGGTGTGGGGACATTTTGCTGGAGGTGAATGGGACGAGCACGTGGGGGATGACCCATACAGCACTGGTGCGTCTGCTGAAGGAGCTTCGAGGCAGAATCACCCTAACCATTGTGTCATGGCCGGGCAGCCTGCTGTAGTGGTTCTCAAGGCCTACCTGCGCTGTACACTACTGACCAAGGATTGTGGAAGGCAAGGCTTTGGATTGGCTGACCACACTGCGCTTGAGCTGAGCATGGGAGGGGCTTATTGACTTATGTTATGCTATGTATAGCTGACCCCTGATAACTCCTGATGGACAGCTGAGACTTTGCCAGAAATTCAGAGGGCCCGCTGTTTTATTAGCGTTTTTAGTTGCCCTTCCAAGGATGCAGAAATGGGATGAGCTGGACCTTAGCCCCTTGCACTAAGATGTTGGGAGCTATCTGATTGGAATAGAGGGTTCTCTGTTCACTGAAACAGCATCAAAGCAGGACTGCGGGATGGGGGGGGGGGGGTAAAACACATAATGTTGCCAATTCCAGTAGTATGTGTTAGGGTATAAGTTGGACTCACATTTCTTTACTGTAAATGTTGGGTGTCAAAGTAAAACTGATTCAAGCACTTGTAATATGTTTGTTTTGTTTGTTTTATGGCCTTTTGATCACAGGCTCCGTTTTCTTTGTACTGACAGTGGTTGTTACTGTATCTTCATCTGTTGGACCGAACACATTGCCAAGTAGTAGTCTGTGTTGACATGTTTTTCAGAAGCTGTTGCTAAATTATTAAACCACTGGCAAGAAATAGTTAAAAAAAAAGAA
This sequence comes from Forbesichthys agassizii, assembly GCA_026546735.1. Classification (NCBI taxonomy): domain Eukaryota; kingdom Metazoa; phylum Chordata; class Actinopteri; order Percopsiformes; family Amblyopsidae; genus Forbesichthys; species Forbesichthys agassizii. The sequence continues at coordinate 11,293 of JAODLL010071569.1, read as the reverse complement.
ATAATAAAAAAAAAAAAGATATGTGTTAATAATCTTAAATTCCATTTAAGGTGACATTGTGGAGGCCTTACTAATTTTCCTACTTTTGAGAAGAAAAAACAACTGACTTGATTATGTGTTTCTTTCAGTGGATGAGTGTGAGGCCTATCTGCTGTGGTTCTGTCTCTCACGTTCTGGCCTGTGTAGTATATCTGATGGTACATTGGGTGAAATAATCAATAAAGTCATTCGCAAAGAATACCCGAGTCAGTACATTTGACTTTGTGCTGACTAAAAATAAAGCACATCAGAGATAGATCCCTCAGATTCACAATGCTCCTTTATCCAAACGCATTCCTCAAATTCAACACAAAGAAGGTGCAAACATATGCATATTGTATACAACGTATACATTAAACCCAAGCAGTTTAAACAAATAAAATGTAATAAATACTGAAAAGCGGCCCATATCCTGGTTCAGTTTCAGCTCGTCACTCCGTGGGTCCTGATTGGTTCTCTTGGTCAGCAGAGGGCTCGCGGTTGGTGTCTTTCCCCTCCCTGCTCCTCTTGGACTTCTTGTGTTTGTGTCTGCGGCAGCTGTCGTCGTCCTCGCCGTCGTCCCTCCTCCTCCGGCTGTGGCCCGGGACACAAGACATCCTCACCATGCGGCCTTGCTATACTGTGGACCGCCTCAATTTGCATGTGTGTGTGCGTGCGTGCCCTCACCTGCGTGAAGACCTGTGGCGGCCCTCCTCCTTGTCTCTTGGCTTCCACTCTCTGTGTCGCTCTTCCTGCTCTCTGCTGCACCTGTCGTGGTGGCGCTCGTACCCACTGTCCCTGTGCCTCGCGCGCTCCTCCTCGCTGTAGAACACGGTGTGCAATACAACCGCACACAGAAGAACAGAACATGTCGTCCATGAGGATGGCATGAGAAAAGACGCAGCAAGTCATTCTGGAGAAAGCTTGTCGGTGGTTTGAACTCCCATCAAAAACATCTCCCTAAAGACGCTCCCTCGGAAGCTTTGTCCCACACACTGGAAAAGCATGGCGAAGGCTAAGCTATCGCTAGGTGCGGTCTGCACCACTTTGTATTTGTGTGCCTCCTACTTCCTCTCTGCTGGTAGCGGGGACGTAACCTGAGCCTGTGGTGGCTGCATGGCTGGGGCTTTAGAAGCATCCCACTCTTTGTACAGCCTATGAGGAACACACGGTGCCCCCCTAGTGTGCCATGGTATGACCTTTACACGCCCACAGAGGCGCGGCGCAGTGTCCCCTGCTGAACAAAGCAGCTCATTTATGTGCCTTAGGAGCTGCTGCGCTCTTTACCAAGGTAAAGATCATTAATTCTCACCCTTCATCTCTCAGTTGACCTCTGCTTAAGTGCGGGCGCAAACGAGTACGCTCGCGACACATGAGAGCCGCAGGGCGCGGTGAATACGCTGCCGCGGTGTCAGCTAGCACTAAACAGCCTGTGTTTACAACAGATAGCATAACACAAACATTGTAAACATGGAGTGACTTCAGTTTCACCAATCAGAACTCTCTTCCAGGCTTCCAGACATGTGATCTCACACTCTCTTAGCACCGTCAGGCTAGCAAAACAATTAAATAAAGAAATAAATAGAAATGAGATCAGACAAAAGAAACGTACCAACATCCCTCTGGCTGAACATCTGAGAAGAAAACGGATATGCAAGAATAAACGCTAAACATCTGTTGAAAATGAGACCAGCTCCAGCTGCAATGATCCTGTGAGGACAGTGATGGACTGAGCCCATCAGCACAGTAATGTGTGCTCCATGTGTGCTAAAAGCAACGCCGCGTATCCCATCCTATAGCTCCGTGATCCCATCATGGACCCTGACCAAACACGGGAACGTGTGCACATGAAAGGGACGGCAGTGCCAGCCGGAGAGAGGGTCAAACCGTCCACCCGGCGGTGACGTTGCGTTCATGACACGGGTGTCGGCCAAATGGCCACCCGGCTGTCCTGTACCGCGGCGCGCAGCAGGGATGCGGCGAACGCCTTGCCTACTCCTTATGCGTATATAGGGGAATACACATTAACCTCAAGGAATCTATCAGCAGTGGGTGCCAACTCCTTGGCATGTAGACAACCACAGATTAAAAACCAGTAGCCGATGCCCCCCATAATGCATCTGTACTGCAGAGGGTAGCTCCTTAAACCGCAGCAAAAACACTGCATGACACACGTACTTGACCTTGGTTACCAATAAGCAATATGGGTGGCTAGCATCATGCCATCCCTCTACCTCCCAACCCCCTCTCTGTCTCTAAAAATAGTCTTCAGTGCAGCTATAAATCAATGTACCAGCAGCGTGTACAGCAGGCGGCCTGATCACATGATCAGAATGTAGGGCACACATAGGCGCCTGGCTGTCCTGCACTCCCTGCGTTCTTCTTCTGTGGTTAGCCTTCTCAGCCCTTCATGCTAGCCCCACGCTCCATTTCCCTCATTTGACCCAGAACGCAGCACTGTCCATGCGGAAGAATGCACTCCGTATTGTCTTCAACACACACGTGTCACACTAGGCTGAATATATTATTATTATCATGACAACCTCTAAACACGCCAAATGTACATGTATATCAGCAGTGCACACCATTTTCTGCACTGTACTGTTCTAGAACTAGCTGTCAAAACAACTCACTGTAGGGATTGTGAACCCATACACACGACATTGAACATTATTATACCTGGGTCTACGCTGCCTGCCTTTCTATAAGTTAAGACGTTTAACAGTGGGAAATAGGGGCTGCCAACAACGGTGGCTTAATCCTCAATTTACTGTTGCGGTTTGTGTGTGATACACGTGTGTGTGTGTCTGTGTGTGACATGCTTAAGAGTGCATGAGCTGCAGAAAAAGCTGCAGGGTGAGGAATGGTGTGTGTGTGCGTGCATGAACGTGTTGGTGTCCCTGCAGCAGAGTGCTTGCTGTCAACGTGCAGGGCAGTAGGGCACTGTATGAAATCTGGAGCAGAGATGGTATGAGAGTGTATTGGTCACAGGGAGGAAAGGTAGTACATCAAAATGCAATGCATGTGAACACTAGCAGCGTTTACACTAATATTCCGATTGGAAGAGAGTTTAAACCCCAAACCAAATCAAAATGCAATTTATAAAAGACCTCAGTCAGAACAGAACACTGTTATGTCATGTTGCAAAGGGGTACACCGTTCTATTACCAGATCAAAAGAAAAAGCGTACCTTGTAAAAAGAGACTATTCAGATGGTGCATGTGTTTGTAGGAGGGGGGTAGGGGGAGTCCTTAGTGTGGAGGCTGCGGTTCTTCCCCCAGCACGTTTTTATGCATGCTGGTCAATTTTAAATGCACCAATTTATAAGATATATATACACACTGTATATAATTCCTGCTGAGTCAAATTACATAGGCTATTCTGTCTTTAGGTCTTTTGATTGGGGCAGTAACTTTAAATGCATGCGGCTCTTATTCACGTCACTGACTGTGGCACTTATTCATGCTAGCGTATGCAGTAGCGTTTGATTTGTTGAGACCTCTCAAAATCTAATACCAGTGTACGTATGATGAATGGCAACAAAAATGCTACAAATGAACATGCTACAAACAAATTCCATGATAAATAATTATAAGAAAATAAAATAAATACATTTGGTAGATGTAGCTCAACCCTATGTAGGACTTACTGTGTTTCCAAATTTAAAATGTCACCTCTCGCAAGTTCATAACAATTCAATCTAGTCATTCCCTTCCCTCTGCTTTATCCTAGCTCACTCTGCCCCTTGTGGTAGTCACAATATTGCTGGCTGCTAACCACTGCTTCCAACAGGCCATCCAGTTATCCAGGAGGATGAATAACATCACCACATAGCCATGAGTGGCTCTGGTGCCCATACACATCCTCCTTCGCCTGGTTCAAATTTGACTTTCTCCTCCCCAATTTCATTTCAGGTTAAAAGCCTGTTACTGCTTTACTCTCAGACTGTCTATGGTAAATCCTGTCCAACACATGTGTGTGCGTGTGCGTGTGTGTGTGCGTGTGCGTCTGCCTGCATAACAGCCAAATTGGGCTGGCACAGATACACCTGTACGGTGCTTAGTTCAGAAGCACACAGCTGCTCAGCATACACTACATCACAAGACTGTGGAGGCCCACAGGAACAGTAGAAATGAGAGTGAAAGTACTCAAAAGACATGTGTTTTGCACATGTTGAACATGAGGTGCAACTAGGCTACAGCATACCTCATTCCCAGTATACATGCAGATAGTTGTCATTGTTTCAATGGTTTCATGTTGTTAACCTAATAACATATGCATAATGCATATGTTATTAGGTTAACACTGTCAGGGTGTTTGTGTGAGAGTGCATTTGCGAGCCATAAAGAAGGGCTTTATTGCATGTGGGAGGGGCTTGAGAGGCACCTTTCTCACCTGTTGTGTGCCTGAGCGGACGGAGAATGCTCTCTATCTCTGTCTCGGCCTCGCTCCTTGTCGTGGCCACGCTCTCTGGGCCGCTCCTGGCCTCTGTCGTGCTCCCTGTCCTGCCGGCTGTAGTATTCCCAGCAGGCCTTGGTGCTGTCCATCACTCCAGTCCAGGAGGCCATGTTAGGTGGGAGCGGAGGATATCCACCTGAGGGGCAGGTCACAGCCAGGACAGGCAGCTAATGCAGACAATCAGTAGCTTTTTACCATCTCACAACAAGCCACCTACAGGGCTCTTAGTTCTCCCCTCAAATAACACAATAATAATAATATGACTTGTTACCATCTTAAAAACAAGCTTTGAAAAAGCATATTTGGGACATAAACATACAGAATATGTAGGTTCAACTGAATATTTGCCGCAGAAAAATGAAAAACACAAAATATTTATTTAAAAGGCTCTTTTCATAACATAAACTTGAGACATATGTGATTTGGCCCTGAAATTTAGGAGCTATTAAATCTCGCACATTTTCTTTGTCGTGAAGGAAACCAGTCAGCTTTCCAGGACTGTTGTGCAACGTGTCAGTGAGCAGGGATGGAGGAAATTCTCTGAATGTCTGCATTTGGTTTATTTCTTACGAGGAATGCATTAAAAACTAAACCTAAACATCCACAGTACTGTAATGTAGATACACTGTCATCTCTCTTGCAACTAGCAGTACAACCAGCAGTATTGATAAACGGGTGTTTTTCAATATGACTCAGTTATTTAAAACAAAATACATACCTGTGGAAAATTGATATTGTGGAGGTGGGGGACCAGTGCGTACACTGAAAACAAGACAAAAACACTGAAATGAGAGATGAAAAACACTTAACGTACTAAGGCTATATGACAAATTGATATCACAAATTGACAACAGTCAAATAGATTACTCTAAACCAATTATATTGTACGTTATTCAACATTTATAAAGTACTTACGCAGACTTGGAGAAAGTGACGGAGAGTTGTAAGGACACTGCATTGCTAAATTCTTTGTTGGCATGTTATCGTACAAAATCAAGCAAACCAGAGCTAAACATAGACCTTAATGAAATACATATGCCTCACGTTGGCCTGACAACGGTCACTGAGGCAGCCAACACATATGCAGCAGTTCATTGAATGAAAATTAGTTTTGGGGGGGGGGGAACAAACAGATGTATCCATGAATATAATCAAAGCAGGGAGGGAAAGTGAAAGGGTCTGGTGTTTGGGGTCTGTGATCAAAGCACATCTCCAACCACACAGTCCTGTATCCCCTAGTGGTTGGCCGCATATCAACGAGCGGCATGCGCCGGTCGGCCAGCCAGCCAGCCAGGCAGGCAGGAAAGGATGGAGGGCTCCGGCTCCGTTGGCTGGAACCTCTGCCCGTTCCACATAACCTGGCCCCTTTCAACTGCTTCCAATGGAAGACTTCCGCTCAGGGTGAAGGTGAAATCGTTCGAGGCCCCTCCAAGAGGGACCGGTTCCCACCAGGTGTGGGTCCAAAACGTGCTCTAAAAATACGTCTGGCAAGCAAGGCCATATCTTCTCCTCCAGCCCTGGAGAACGCAGTGATGAAGCGGTAGAAACAGGCTCGTTTGTGTACTAGAATGGGGGTGGGGGTGGGGGGGTGGGGGTGGTGTTTGCTGTACAAACATGCCAGCAATGCCCTGGAGCGTGGCTGATAATCACTTTATGCTTAATGCTTTGTCAGAGCGGAGCCCCTTATCTCACTGCCTGTGGCCTCTGGCTCTCATCGCCATAAACACATTAATTCCACTTTGTCCAGGCTGGAACACTAGAGACTTGAATGCATATATATTGCTTTGACTCCCGTACAACATGGATATAGCAGCATCATTTACAACAGCAGTGAAAGTAGGCCTTCGCATGGAGAGAGGCAGGAGATTTAATATACGAGATTGATACAGAGCAACTGTGTGCCTAGTGTTATTTAAATATGGGCCTTGGGAGCCCTATGGGCCGCTGGCCCACCAAAACACACAGCCAACCAGCCTGCCAGAAGTACCTGCTGGTCCCAATATCCCCATGTGCACAGGCTGAACGGCAACAGTAAAGCCAGCAAGATCTGTGTACCACACACACACGAGAGAGAGAGAGAGAGAGAGAGAGAGAGAGAGAGAGAGAGAGAGAGAGAGATGCGGAGAAGGAAATGATTCATAAATGGTATCAAAGCTGGCTGGCAGAGCACAGAAGAACGGAAAGCCCTTGAAGGATGTGAGGATCTGGCAGATAGACCCGAGATGTGAGAGCAGCCGTCCTTCAGGACGGAGTACAGAGTGAACGCAGGGGCCGCGTAGACGCACGCAAGCCCTTTAGGGAGAAAGGGAAAGAGGAGGGAAATAAGGGAGGGAAATAAGGAGGACTCCAAAACCCCAACAAAGAAAAGAAACAGACTGACAAACACAGATTAATACGTTTTTTTTGGGGGGGGTGGGGGGTGGGGGGTGGAGCACGTCAAGCATCAAACGAGACTGAAGCATGCGCCGGCCGGATGCGCGAACGCCGGGTCACTCAAGCGGCGTAAATCAGAGCTGAAGAGGTTGCGACTCCGACAGGATCAGGGGTGCGGGGGACGTGCTGGATGCTGTTACAAATAAGGCAGCTGTCCTGCTCTCTACCTTATTTGGTGGCTCGTCTCGCTGCAAGGTCAGAAAACGCAAATTCAGGCCCAAATAAGAGTATGCGCTTTCCTGTTTATGTCCAAACGGGAAACACCAGTTCGGCATTCCTCTAGACAGGCTAGTAGCTCTTACACTTGTTTGTATATAGCATTTATTCATTTCACATTTCCTCAGCTCTCTACCTCCATTTTTGGCCAGGTATCTCTTGAGCGTGCGCCCTGGATTCAACCTCTGCGGTAGGCAACCTGTGCTCTCTCTCCCTGTCCCTGTCTCCGTCTCCGCCCCTGTCCCTGTTTCTCCTGCCATCCCTGCTCCTCCGACAGTACATGTTGTACAGACAGGCGTACATCTCTAGCACTGTGGAGGACAAACAGAGGAGAGGCGGTCAGATACAAGCAGGTTTACCGGAGCTACTCACCTGTCCAAGGTGGGGATGAGAGGGGGAGGAGGGACACCTGTAGAGGGGCAGATGCCTGGGATAAGTGTGGGCTCTCCCAACATCTTTACAAATGAAATGGTGTCTATTAATTATTATTATTATTATTATTATTATTATTATTATTATTAATGGCAAAAGTTAGTTACTGTACATAGGGTGGCATATACACTGCAGTGGGTAAATGAGGATGCACAAACACACAAAGAGAGTAATGCGTGATGGTAAGTGTTAGTAGCCATTACAACCCACTGGCGGGCTAATGACCACGTCAGTCGCTTCATAGTGTTTTAAGGGCACCCAGAATACTGTGTAGTACTCACACCACTATATACCCTCGCCCCATAACACAAATTGCATAGTGCAGCTTTAACTGGATACAAAAACCTGTGCCATCTGACAAAACGTGGGTAAATCCCTCGAGTAATTTCCCATAAATCCATCATCAGCTCGCCGCATAAACACACCGCAGAAACGCTAACAATACAAAACACATAATTGCCCGGTAGCCAATGTGGTAAAAATGCTTACCAGGCGGAGGAACATTGATAGGAATATCTGCAAGGCAAATAGGCATGCAAAGATCAGTACTGTATCAAGTGTTAACAGACAACCTTCACCCACAGTCATTAGCTCACCATACCATTAAAACAACACAAGGTAACAAGGCCTACTGAAGCTGCCTTTTACCTGACAGCCAGTCAAATACATGGGTACACAGTGAATAGTCCCACTTGTTCAAGGGTCCATATCTTATGTGGCCGAGTAATACAATCAACACTAAATCACACACTCGCACTGCACACTACACACTCTTTTGAAGCTGCACAAATACATTCACATCTGGTCGCCACCCCCTTCTGTTTTTCCATGCCCGATGTGAGAGTAGCTCAGAGCTGTTTTTCAACAACTTAAAGAGAAAAAAAAAGAGGATGAAACACAAGGACAAGAGCTGTTGTAGCAGAAAGTGGAATATTTTAAAAAGGAGGATGAGTTCCTTGCTTTGAGAGTGAAATGGAGAACATCTTACTTCCTGTTCACATATCCATCCCACTGTGAGTAGCCTGATCATCTCACCACGAAATACGGACCCCAAAGGTCTTTGATACTTTAGACAGGGGAAGAAGACACTAGCAGAGTCTCCATATGACCCCCCCCCCCCCCCCACACAAAGTTAAAGATAAAGAAGTTCAAGGAGCAGCACGGGGGGACAAGAGAACATTTAAGATAGTGCCTCTTGTTGCCAGTCTACTGTAACAGCCACCTTCAGGCAATGCTTTTCATGTCAGCAAACCCAAATACAATGGGATGATTCACTAGGGACCAAGTGTGTAGCTAGCATGCACACACACTCTAAAGTGGAACTCCCTAGAAGGCATTCATTTAATTATAGCGATATGTTGCAGTCATTGTAAGAGTCTTGGAAATACAGAATCCTGATGTGTTAAGATGTTATAGTAATATTTTCTAATATAATTTAAAGTTCTTTTAAAAAATATATATTTTTATTAAAACAGAGTTACTTTACCTGATAGTACAGCAGTTTATTTGTAAATGAGTCCTGATATGCTCCAAAACTCACACTAGCCGTGTTCATAATATTGTGTGGGTCTTAATCAGGTAAACCTATAAACATTTTACATGTTACACATGCGGGCGGCATCAGTGTTATCATGAGTGAGTAATTGTTTCTACCCGTGGTGTTGTCAAGTGAGCGTATGATAAGGGCTGGAGTTGCACGCTTGGCATCATATGAGAACGCTAATGGCTGAGAGATAATTGCAGCTGATTGTGCATGCGTGGCTTTCTCTCAGGTTACACTTTCACAGAGCCATTATAGTAGCTACTGTAGAACAATTTTGATGGCCCAGATGAGTTAGCATTTACACTGCTAATCGACTTGGAATTACTTTTTGCTGGACTCCGATGTGCCGGTCAAGCATTCTTTGGGCTATTCTGCATGATTCCTCTTGCATGTAAACAGTGCAGCATGCTACCTACCCTTTTAAAAGGAGTCTGTTCGTGCCCTTTTCTACTTGTGGACACAGTTCCTTGACTTCTTAAAGCAACGTAGTTGACCAGCTTAGGCGAAAATACCACATAAATTATGTGGAATAGCACGATAACCAGCACCACTCTTAATAAACGGTCAGATTACAGTGACCGTTCCTTTAAATTTAACAAGCCAATGCCTACCCCACCCGGCTTCAACGTATCTGTGTTGACGTGAGGCTACGACTGCTTTACTACTCAAACACTCAAAGAGCTTTGTAAATACATGCTGGTCATCTGACTGGTTGTGAGGACATCTAATGGTCCCATTATTAACAAGACCCATACACCTGCCCACGATCAAGCTACAGTCATGCAGCACAGTCCAATGTCCACTCTTATCTCGAGCTTCTTCATTGAATTACCTCGTTTCTGTCTCTCTACTCTTATAAAAATATATATTATACAAGTTCTGCTCTTATGAATTAAGAAATGTAGTATTAAGCACGTTATTATTTAGGCCATTAGCAATTTTATTTGTTTTAATTATATATTGACATGGTAATGGTGACGACAAGATGCTGTAACTATTCTAAAATCATATTGTTTGCTCACGATTTCTGCAGCGTCTGCCGAATGCTGTAAATGTCATAGAATTTATGAACACAAGTGTAATACACTCAAACAATATAAACACATGTTCTGACTACTATCTACTTATCAATAGGGTATACAAGCATACACTTCTGTAGCTGTACTGGAGCACTACTCTTAGCATACTAACCTAGTGCAGGCAGGGCTAGCTGCGGTGTACGTTAAACTGATGGATGATGACATGAGCCTGACCCTGCAACAACAACGCCGTCCCACTCCCAAACAGTACAGTAGCAGCCCCCCCTCCAAGCAAACGAATGGCGCTAATGTGACCCCCACTGCACCGCAGGAAACAAAGCCTCTTCATCCACTCCGTGGCCGGCCTGTTCAGCACATTTGTGACAATGCGTGACAATCTGCTGGCGCAGCACTTTCTCCCCTTTTATTTCCAACAGCTATTTTTAGCACGTTGCACATTTGCATCACACAAAGGAGGCAGAGCCTATAACTTCAAGAAAGGGGAGTGGTTTAGATTAAACGGTATGCAAATGCACATCAAAGCAGGGCAGACTGTTCAAAGCTTGGCCTGGGAGGATGTTTGATATTTTGGTTGTATTTTTAGCTCTGTCACGGGGTTTCGACAGGCAGTATGGGGTACACAGCGCTTAGTATGATGGGTGCTGGGGGAGGGTGGCTAAACCCACCCTAATATTTATACAACTTTGAAGATGGCGGTCAACTGTGTGCTTGCTTCAGAGCTTCAGGGGGGCTTCCTGGTAGACAAGAACAAGGCAGGTCTAGTGACAGATAATACTGAATGACCCACACCTGGATGGCATCACACGCACACACACTCCCCACCCCCAAGCAGGAAAGCAGTGATCCATACCAGCGCGCGTACGCACACACACACACACACACACACACACACACACACACACACACACCTTTGTTCACCTTTATCCTTCAACCACTTTGGATTTATTTATGTAGAACTTCATGGTCCGGCTGCACACACAGAACGACATTCGTCATTTATGCAGCTGGACCGTGCAACATTCTGCCCTACAGGCAGGGATGGGAAGGAGGGGGAAGGGGGGGGGGGGGGTGATCAGCAGGAGGGGTTTCAAGCTGAAACACTTTGGTTTAAATCAGACTGAATATAATCCAGCTGGCGCATTGGCAGGCCAGA
>JAODLL010071558.1:0-16611 GCA_026546735.1 Forbesichthys agassizii | reverse complement strand
CAAAGCTATATCACACTCTCCCACATAGCCCTTAGAATATATAATATATATCTAAACTAGAATATCTAATATATATCTCAAATGTTACGCACAATTTTCTACAATGTGTTGTCATTTTTTATACAGATCTGATTTAAGGATACTAGCATATGGTCGGCGTGGGTTTGCACCCCCGCGGGGTGATCGCACCAGATTTACTACAAACACTATTTCACTGTATTAGTGATGCGTCTGCGGTTATACCCGGTCCTTGTGTCTCTGCCTGAATGATGTCCCCGGGGAGAGCTTCTGCTCTAACCTGATCCATCGCTGCCTGCGCGCTGTTCACCACACCGTTGTAGAAATCGGCATAATCGTATATGTTAGAGGGGTCGGGAAGATTTAATAACTGTCTGATCTCAATATTATTAAATATTTCACAACGTATGATAGTGGGTTGCACACCGCCCCCTTGCTGCACTGCCTCTTGGCTATTTAACTCATTCAGACCAATAACTGCGAGTCCTCAAAACACTCCGAATTGTCAGAATGCTCCGAATTGTCAGAATGCTCCGAAACCAAATCAACATTATCAGAATCGTTTGATTGCGTATTTAAGTCGATGGTGTTTGAAAAGCTACCATTAATGCCTGCGTGGAGGTTAGCATTGGGTGTGGTTGTATCGCTTTCATCGAAATCCTCATTAGTTAGGCCTTCCAATAAAAATATATCTTGGACTGTGAGCATAGCTCGGTTCCGGAGAGCTGTTAGCTTATGGTTTATTTGGTGCGAGTGTACATTCCTGTATGAGCCATGTTTTTTAAATTTTTTATAGCTTTTTATTATTTTATACCCCTCGAATGTTACACCTTAGCACATACATCGACAATCGAGACTAGAGCACTGTATACCTCAATCCTGCCTCGATGTAATCCATTCTATTGCAGTGGCCGTCTAAAATCTCATATATAGCGTTTGCTTTTTTTGTTGTGTGATATTGGTAATGCTTTAGACAAACCAAAACGCTGTGGATGCTAGCTCCGGGATAATCAAGCGTGACATCTATGTGCATAGGCTATATTTAGCCCCTGAAGGGCTCTTGTGAGACAACTACTAAATGCAGTATTTCTACGTTTATACAAATCTAGACTGTTCATACACTGTGTAATGTACTTAATAATGTTACGATCGCAGCCATCGAAATTCAGTTCACTATAGTTGACGTCAGCATCATTACCACAAGCCACATCGCGTGTCCGAGGGCAGGTGCGTGGTCCGTCTTCTCGCACTTGTTGGTTGCTGCCGGTGACATATTTAGGTGTTTCGTTGTTAGTTGGTGTTTGTAGACCCCGCACTTGGTCGAATGCCGGAGTTATACTGGCTGCTGTAGGCGGCTGTCCTGTAGAATGTGTCTTCAGAGGCTTCAGTTTTGCAACTCTGTGGGGTTGACATGAGTCGTATATGGTTAACATAATGTGGCATAACATTTGCTAGATAGATTAATAATAGCCCTATTTCTGACGCTTACTCGTAGCTTTTGTGATGGCATATGCTTTCGGGGAGCGGATAGGAGTACTCGTTCGGATAGCTGGTTGCAAGCCGTCTGTAATGAGTCGTTTCTTACACCCGAGGGTGCGCAGTGCTATGAGGAGTCCGTCAGCTTCGCGTGATGTGGATGGCTTGGGTGACCCTCGCAGGGGCCCACATACAATACGCTTCTTAACCCCTTGCACCGGTCGTGGTGGTGGTATTACTGGGGCGACGGTTGTTGTTGTATCCCCCGCCGATTTCTGTGAAGCCATAGAAGATGGTAATATTATTTTAAACATGCATGCATTGTTTTAAAATATACAAAATACTATAAAAATAGGTTAGATTTAATGCACAGGCTATCTACACACCCTGTGTCAGATGTTTTTTCTTGAAAAGCTGTTTTTTCTTTTTCATTGGCGTTTGGGTTGCTGCAGAATAACACATATGTTAGCGACCATTTAAATCGTATTTTAGAATAATACTTTTACATTTTAACTTACTCGGTATGGTGTGAAGTGGCGGTTGTCTGTAGTTAGAATGCGTAGGCTCAGGTTTCACAACCACCGGTTTTGCTGTTAAGAATGAATTACATACATCATGTTAAATATATGGGGGTAAAACAATCGATATAACATATCCAGCCAAATAATGTTTATCTTACCTTGTGTGACAAAGTGGGCTATACAACGATGATTCAAAGAAAAAGGGTTTAATACAACAAACAACTATACATGAACACAGTGCAACCGAACATTAGCCTTACCAATACCAAATAATAACCCGCAAGGGGTAAACACAAAAGCACCGTATATAAAGGAGGGGAACAATCAAAGAACAAGGAACAGGTGTGGGAAGCCCTGATTGCCACCTGCCGCAGATCGGCTATCAGTACCCCAGGGACGGCGCGCGGGAGCGCGCCAGACCGGAGGGCACAGCCCTGCCGCGGGACGTCAGCGTGACACCTTGAATAGCATCAGCAAAATCGTCCCATCCATTGAGTGAATCGTCACTTATATAGATAGCGGTGTCTATTTAAATAAAAAAGGAAAATTAAAAATCAAAAATAAAACTATTATATCGGCTACGTTATATTGCTGATGTGTGCATCTCTGCTAACGTACTGTTTACGTTAGCAGAGTTACGGTTATCTGCTCCATTATGGAGTGACTGTGGGGATTTCCGTGGTGTGTCTCGGTGGCTGCTGTCCGTAGCAGTTATATAGCTAGCTAAAACACATACAGCTAGACCTTTAGCCATAGCACCACACATGCAAATTTTAACACTTAATTTATATTGCAGAAATAAAAACACATTTGGTAGGAGTCAGACCATTCGCGATGAAAACAATTTAACCCCGTATGGATTTGTATTGTTACGCAGGCGTTTTGATGTGTAAAACCTCTGTATTTCACACATATAGTTGTACAGCATGGTAAAATCCGGTCGCGTTATTTCGAGCACATTTGCAGAATTACGTCAATAAGACTTCCATTGTGTGTGGCTGCGTATGTCTTCGCTGCTCGTTATAGTTATCCCGGCTTGTATAATCAACGTGTTTTTACATGAACAGCTGTCCACCGTGTGTGTATGTGGTTGCGCTTGAGGTTGTGGGGCGACGTTTTTCAGTCGTGATCCATTCAGCGTATGTGGTTGGATTGTAGAGGAAATTGAGCCATCTTGACACACAGTTGAACATTACCATGTAATCCAGGTGGGTTAGAGCGATGTGGGGTATTTGCTTGTCGTTGAAATCGGGCATTGTATAATGTCGTAACATGTAAAGCAATACTTCCTCGTTCACGAATGTATAACATAGCTTGCTGTAATCTGACAGCGTGAAACAGTTATGTCCTGTCATCCCAGATGGTTTTTCCAGCTGTTGTAGACTCTTCTTAAAATATTTCACACTTGTAGATGTTCTACGATCTCTGCTACACATCCATATGCAACCAAACAGACGCCGGCCAGTCTAGCCGCTATTACTAAGACCACAGAATGGGATCACATGCTCCCTGCTGCTTATAGCTGCACCATATCGGATATGGCGCACCCATCTGTGAGACGGATATGTGGCTTCAAAGAACAACAGACACCCCCCTGAATCATGAATGGGGTTTGATCTTTTAGGCTACCATTAAAAATAAATAACCCTCGCATTTAACACCGGTCCCAAGCAGACAAGCTGCATTCACACCTCCCACCTCCGGGGGCTCTCCCATCCCTTTTGGCTTGTCAAAACCGCGACCGACCACGATAAATACCTTTATCTTTTACGATACCAATAAAATAAATGACACCATTTTAACTGTCGCACTATGTCGCATAAAATGATATGCGAGTCAACCCTATTAACGCGAAAAAAAGAGATTTGTTTAATTCACATTTTTAAATTCACATTTTTATAAATAACATTTTATCTTTTACAATACCACTAAAATAAATGACTGTATTTTAACCTACGCATTATTACGCGCAAAATGATATGTGAGTCGGACTTATTAAGCAAAAAATAAAAAATTGAATTATTTTATTCAAAATATACATTTTTAATATAATTTGATAATAATTAATATATTTTTTGATACTAATTAAAAGCTGTCAGATTTGATGGATAATGGAAACCGCAGTTATATACTCTCTTATGTGTCTGTGTATTTTTGTATTGGGGTGTAACTGTTCACCAAATACACAGTTCGGTTGATATCTCGGTTTTTGAGCATCGGTTCATATCACTTTTATTATTCTTTTTCCTTTGAGAGGTACAATATGGGATTTTTTCTGGCCTTCGATTACATTCATTCTGTAGAATAGTTTTCTTTTTTTTCTGTACTTTCTGCCACTAGATGTCACACTAGCACCAGCTTCCCAGCCAAACAAGAACAATGTTGCCGCCCACACGTGTGCTATGTTGTAGCGCCAGCACTAGGTAAACAAAAAAAAAAGATGAGATCGGATTACGTTACACCATGCTAAGGACAATATTCCACTTATATACCTTTTTAAAAATCAACTATTTGGAATACTAATAAGAACACTGTATCCTCATTGCTATTACAAGTTACACAATGTCGGCAGAAGAATTAACAGTTTACCACATAATGGCAAATCACAGACAGCGGCCAGAACTGAATTCAAAATAACCTGGCAGTTTTGGACAGTTTTCATACCTTGGCGGACATCATGGTTATAATGACACGTCAGATACGTTTTGTGAACGAGCCACACATGCATTGATGTTTCTAAATAAAGTGTGATATTAGTCCACATTGTTTTGTTTGGTAAAGAAACTAGATAAACTAGAGAAACAAGATAGACTAGTTGCCATAATCCAACATCGTAGTGACGGGGGTTAATTCTATGAATGTGAACACAGCCATTCTATAAATCACTTTGTATTGTGTTTTGACAACTATAAAAAGGCTCAGTCATTCTTATCTAGTTTTGAGCTAAATGTTAAGTGAAAATTGTAATTTAATTACAGTAGCAACATTATATGAGAGTTGTAGCAAGTTGTTTGTGTGTGTGGGGAGGGGGTCGCGGTTCTGTTTTCCAGAACCACGACACACAATCGTGGACATTTGTATCGCAGTTTCGGTCTCGGTTTCATAACCGTTATACCCTATATATGTATGTGTATGTGTGTGGTGAGGTAATATGATTGAATTCTGTTTTTGTTTTTTTAACCATTTTTCTATGTGCCAGCATTCTTGCTCAAAAAGAACTGTCAGATGCCATCAACTATGAGGCCCTGGGGAAACTATTGTCTGGAAATCTGTTATATTCTCTAGAAGAACAATATCTCTCTGATAAAGAGGTAAGTAGTATACATGTGTTGCTGTCCAGACATATTATGACCCAATAAATATATACGTATACGTAAGTACACAATTGTGGAGATAAGGGAGACCCTAACTCAGGGGTCTGAAACCTGTGGCTCCTGAGCCGCATGTGGCGCTTGCGCCCCTCTACAGGCTCCGTGTGGCTTTGACAACGATCATATAGAATGTACTGTAATCTAGGTTTGTACACCCCTGCCCTTCTCTTCTCCACAAATCCTAATCTCGAATCATATTTTGCCTGTGTCTTCTGATTTCACTAGTGTCCAAATTGATCTAGTCCATTGAATATCGTTCACAGTAGCTGGGTATAGGCTAGTATTTATATAGTCTGTTTTCAGGCCAACAGAAATTGGCATTAATGCTTCATGCCCTTGCATGCAATGTTGGAGGATTTAAGCCTTTTAAAGGAGCACCAAGGCGCTTCTAACTGATTACAAAAAAAAGATGAGGAAAAAGACTGACGTTTTCTTTTTTATTCTTTGAATAACTATTTTAAGTGTGAATTTCTGGCCATGTGGTTATTACATCATATTTAAATTTAGAGCTGTCAGAATTTCCAACAGATGGTTCATCCAGAAGAATTTACTCAGACCTGACATGCATAACCACCTAACACAATGGGTTTCCAATAAAAATATTAAACCCCCTAAAATTTCACTGTCCCCCCCAGTTAAAAATTGGGGGGAAACCTCCTCCTACACCCTAGGAAAACATGAATAAATTCTCATTTAGGTCTATTAGTTAATGTTTATAGGCTATATATAATATTTTCGGTGGCTTCAGACAGAAAATATAATACATTTTAGGCACAAATGGCTCTATTGGTACTAAAGATTGCAGACCCCTGCCCTAACTGCTTCTTACCCCTTCACGTTATACGAACTTAACCAAGTTTCACCGACTTGTTTGAGTTTGTAGAACTAGCTATTGTATAACTGAATACAGTTCAGATATTTATATTCGTATAACGGAACTAAAGTTATGTGCGCCGTTATTTCCACAGATGCGGCACACACTACTTATTGTGGACATGATCTAGTTCCGCCGGAGATTGTAATGTTCTCATTGTCGTGAAGAATGTTCGACTACGGTACCGAGTTACATTCGCCCTTCGCATTTGGCATTTATTATAACATTGTTCATCTCAGAGAACATAGATGGTTTGTTTTACTTTTTTTAAACAATGCATCTTGTGACCCAGACGCTGGTTGCCTTTTTAGTCCCCACCCCCCCAGCACCACGTCGATTTGGCATAGCTTATAGTTGCACATCTTGGACGGCCACGCACAATCATGCTAATAATAATTAACCACGCTTTGCTTTTCTTCGGGAAATTCCTCAAGGATATTGTTATATTTAGGAAAGTCGTTTATTTGTACAGAAAGTTATTTCACTTTTAAACATCAGGTTGGATATTGGCCTTTTGCCTTTGAACATTTTCTCTCTCAACATGACCAGCCTGAATGATCAAACAGTACTATTCGACACAAAATTATTAGGTGAAATAGTACTTTCACACAATTTTATGTTTCAGAGAGAATTCTTTATTCACACTAATGGTACTGCTATGGGATCACCTGTGTTCCGAATTATGGCAGTTATTTATTAAATAACCTACTAATCAGATTTATCCAGTTTCAGACCACTTTTTTCAGATGAATCATACAATTGATCGTATTGTACTTTACTTTAATCTCAGAATTCTGACTTTATTCTCATAATTCTGATATTAAAGTCATAATACTTACATTAAATCAGAATTCTGAGATTAAAGTCAGAATTCTGAGATTAAAGTCAGAACTCTAATAAATGTTTCACATGTGGCCCTACTCCTCTTCTTTAGGAGTGTGCAGCTTTATTTTGCTACAAGACCTTCGCTCATGACCTAAAGTGTTCCTAATAATGAAAATAAGCAGGAACTAAGCATATAATCGAAACCAATGTATATGTTTGTTTAGGCGGAACTGAAGACCTACCTTAATATGGTTCTAAAGGAGACAGACGATTGGATCTCTAGAGCTCAGCCCAAATCCAGGGATGGTTTTTTTTTCTGTCCGCTAGCAATCGATGTGATTCAGGTAAGGGTAACATTTTATATGAAGGTCATGTCTATAATACGGAAGGCTCCAGACTGCCTGACACCTTAGTTCCTCTAATAATTGCATTACATTATTTTTCTTAAAATGTGTCCCATTATCCATTCTTAATGACTCTGGCTTTAACCCGGTAAATGCTATGCTAAGGCATTTTGATATTCCCAATCCCGTTGCCCTAGGCATTTGAAAGCAACGTCCCCAATTCCCTGCGTTATCTTTAATAGCCAGAAAATATTTATTCCTGTTTTTTGTCACGTCAAAAGGCCCTGCCACATCCGATCCGTTCCTCATGGTGCGAAATTTAATGTATTATAACTAATATTATCAGATTATATCATACAGGCCAAGAATCTTGGCATAGTGCATTTATAATCAGTGTTGGGGGTAACGCATTATGTAATATAACAGGTTACATAATATTACTACACGTTACTATAGTGAGTAACAGATTAGTGTTACGTGTTAGTCTTTGACATTCAGTAATATTATTAGTTATTTCTTTAAAAAACCTGGTCACAGTCCGTAACTCGATTTAAGACTTGTGCACATAGTTTTCCTTTGATCTACAGTACGTTGTAACTGGGACACCACAGCAAGCTAGATTGCTATGTTTTGCCGGACGTATCATAGCGGAGGCGAAGAGCCTTCGGAGGAATCAAGGAAGAGACAAGAGTGAGTCTTGGATTGGCTTTTACTAATTGAGAACTCAGGCTGTTATATTATATTGTCCTTCCTGATGTTAGCTGTAAGCGGCTCACCATCCCAATCCCATCCCAACGCAATCATCCCAAAAAATGTGAACACTGTGAGACAGCTAAGGATTACATCGATCAAATACAGCCATAACACTATAGCCTACAGTCTGATGCTGATGAGTTTGTAGGACAGCATGTAACAAGAGGTACTCAGAGAAAGCTGATCATAGTCTACAATTGACAAGGATTTCCATGTTGATGGAATATTTGGTGGCGCTCAATAATGGCAATACAATTGTCATAGCTTACTGTATACACATGTACAGCAGGACACACACAGATTCACAACATAGAAGTCTTCTTCGTAGGACAGTTATCTCCCTAGCTCCCTCCCTCCTCAGGGAACGGACGAGAGCGCTCATTCACCCTCTCTA
The DNA here is from genome assembly GCA_026546735.1 of Forbesichthys agassizii. NCBI lineage: Eukaryota > Metazoa > Chordata > Actinopteri > Percopsiformes > Amblyopsidae > Forbesichthys > Forbesichthys agassizii. The sequence continues at coordinate 8,035 of JAODLL010071558.1, read as the reverse complement.
TCTAAAATCTCTCTGTTTGTCACAATCTTTCATATAACATTGGAAGATATGTACAATGCAGTCGGATTTTCTGCGTTTTCCCGTTAGCCTACTGTTAGCCGCTTACAGCTAACATCAGGAAGGACAATATATTACCTATGCAACTGAGAATTTTTATTCTCAATTAGTAAAATCCAGTCCAAGATTCACTATTGTCTCTACCTCATCTTCTAGTCCCATTTGAGGCAAACATGCCAATTAATATCATGCCAAACATTTTGGTTCAGTATATCTCACACCGAACCGCCTAAGCCTTAGAAAGTTTGCAACTTTGCAAACTCTGCAAACCTGTCTGAGACAACTTTTAATACATTAGACTGTAGGCTATTTATGTGCATTGTATATATATGGGTACTTTATTTATATGTGTACTTCAAAAATATTGTGCAATTCACTGATGCATGTCTTCAAATCATAAATGGACTGGCTTCTCCCTCACATAGTCACTTTGTTAAGCAGAAAACTCAAACCCATGGCAGCAGATCAACAAGGTCTGCCATGAGAGGTGACTATAGTTACCTTAAGGAAAATCACTTTTAGTCAATCTGCTTTCTCTGTGAGAGCCATGTCACACCGCCATCTAACATGCACAACTGTACCAACTATAGCACCTTTAAAACAAATCTGTAGACATGGCTGAAAGCAAATCAGACTTGTGCTCACAAGCCATAGCTTTTATTTATTATATTTATATTTGTATGTGCTACTCTGTCTGCGTGTTGCCTGTTTCTAGTCGCTGTGTATATGCTTGTACTGTTTTTTTTACTGGTAACAATTGTATTGTTACTATAACGGTTTTAAATAACCTGTCCAGGGACTGTGGTTGAAAATTAGCCGGCTGGCTAAAACCGGTACTTTTACATAAATGTTGATTAATGTACATTGTTCCTGTAAAAATACAGCTCAATCAATCAAATATAAATACGCTTAGTTTACAATATGTGCCATATTAGCCCGTATTCAATTATAAAAAGCAATACTAAAAGAAATGTAATATATTACTTTAAAGAGAAAGTAATAATGTATCTGTAGGTAAGAAATGAGAGTTGCAACAAGAGCTATCTTAAAAGAGAGAGAGAGCGAGCAAGGTTTTTAAAAGCAACAAACCGAAAAACCCACCCCCTCTGCTCCATTCCACTGGAGCCCCGCCCACTTGCTCATGCATGAGGAATGCCACAAGCAGTCAGTGAGAGGCTGAAAGCCAGCCGGTGCTCAAACCATTCTGAATAGTTCAACATCGAATAAGTCAACTATGTCCAATTCACAGGTAGGCTACTAAAACACCAATTTCATAATTAGTGGGCGGTTTTTATTTTATTTAGCTGATTATACAGTATATTGGGTATTTGTAAATATAATTGTAATTTCACGTTTAAATTCTGCTTACACATCTAACTTACCGATCTGTACGGTACATTTAGCATACAGCAGTCTGTGTTTACTTTTCTTTTGATAGCAAGCAAATATCAATATACCGTTTTTACTGGTACTACATAGCCTACCAATACTAACAGTAGGCTACCAGTATATTGTTGTTACATAACAGTACAAGTGCTTAGTCTACTGCAGGGCTATTCAACTCCGGTGTTGGAGGGCCGCACCCTGCATGTTTTAGATCTCTCCCTTCTCCAACACGCCTGATTCAAATGAACGATTATCAGGCTTTTAACAATGTTGAATTAGGCATGTTAGAGCAGGAAGAGATCTAAAACATGCACGGTGTGGCCCTACAGGGCTGGAGTTAAATTGCCCTGGTCTACTGTTAGCAGTTAATCATTTGCCGGTAATAGCTAAGCTATAAGATAAGTTAGCCTACAGATTTTATAGGCTACAGGTGACTACCAGTACGGTAGCTAAATGCCAAATAGTTACTGAGCAATAATGTTGCTGGCTAGGAAAATAAATAATTCCCAAAGTTATTTACCATTATCAGTCAGAACTGTGTCCCGAGAGAAGATGCAATCACTTGCTTCTAGACCCAGTTTTTGGAGAGTCAGAAAAAATAATAAGCTTTTTGTATCTGGATAAGCAGAATACACCAATCGTATGCTATGTAAATGTAGGAGTATCCAACATAACCAAAATCCTTCCCTGATTTTCTTTTGCAGCAGCTTCTGTGTGGTAGGGGGGGGGGGTGATGCCGGACAGAACCCAAAGATGTCATCAGGCATTCTGCCTCTGATTCTTAGCATTGGCCAGCAATTTTCTCCTCAGGATATCACTCTGGAGGTCTTAGATATAGCTGTAATCCTTATCCTACCTTACAACATACAGGCATAAATCTGGAGCATTACAATGCAAGTCATCATAACTGCTTGTACATGAATTTTCACAAAAACAGGACATCTACAATGCACACACAATAAACGTTGTCTGCAACCTACTGCAAAGCCAGGGAAGTTTGTAGATGTCCTTATGCCAAGCAGTAGCCTGGAGCCGTACACTGAGCCGTACGTCATCTGGAAAACCTTCCTTCACATCAGGAAAATAAACACGGGGATAAATATAATGAATCTCCCGCACTCGCTGATTATAGTAACATTATCAGTCAGAACTGTGTCCCGAGAGAAGATGCATGAACTGTTTGTTCGTGCTTTGGAATTTTTCGACTAGTAGCTTTAAAAATGACATGATCTTTTTAGGTGTGCATTACTATGACTTTGTCCACATATCGATTTATTTCTGGCAAGAAAGCTACGTGAACAGAGACTGCTTGTGTTCTAGTTAGCTTAGCTACTCATTAGTTAGCCTATTTTGCAGTCTAACATTGGGCTGCATATCAACCCATAATACCATTGGCCTCTTGTTCCCAATATGTATGTCCAATAAAAAAAAAAAAAGTCTACATGGCTTAGTTTCGACACATCCAAATCAAAATAAGTTGTTTATCTGTTCAGTAGGAAAATGTCTAGTTGGTAATCCCTTCTCTCTTAAGTCAGGTCTCGCCATTGCTGAAAAAGTACTGTTTACAGTAGCCTACATTAGAGCTTGTTGCACATTCCCTCCCTTGGGAGTGCTAATAATCAGGTTCCAGACCACGGTTAGCAGGTGTGTAACAAAGGGTTTTATTTCAGGAGCAGAAACAACTAAACTTTTTCCCAGACCGGGGACGCTCCCAAACTCTTATCGTCTCACACACTCACGAGTTGGGCATAACCGCCCGACGCCAGGTCTGAGAAAAGAGAGAGAACCAGAGGCAGGGGAGCCTGTTTGCCTAAATACAGCTCCCTGCCGGTGTCCCCAGCTGCCCGTCATTCCACTGATTGAGGAGGGAATTGGGCAAGTACCACCCATCCACCACCCTCCCCAGTGGTAGGCAGAGCCGCTGGGGCAGCCTGCTGTGCCTATCCTCTCCCTCTCCCCAGGGCCACTCAGTGGCAGGTCGGGCCAGGCATGACACTCCACAAGCTACAGAAGACATTTAGTCATTATTTTCTGCTTTATCTGTATTTTTTATTTTTTTTACATTGGTTGCTGAAGATGGAAAAGGTGCAATTTTAATTATTGTTGCGTGTTGATCAGATATAGCGATGCGACCACTGAAACTTGTAGCCTGCCCAACAGTTGCTGTGTATACGCATTCATGTGATTGAAAGGCAAGGCTATGGCCAGGCAGATTCGCTGGACCAATCAGGGGAAGGCGGATCTGATTGGTTAGAGAATATCAGGTCGCTGGTAAAAATCTGAATATTCATTTATAGAGGCGGGAGCTGTTAACCAGGGCGGGATATTCTCTCTGAGCACTTCACTCACTGATAGCTGATAGATGTCTGTCATTTATAAGAAAGTATACTATATTTATAGCCCTAAAATACTATATACATCCACTTTAAGCACACTACTTCTACTGAACAGTAATGAGAAATAAGTAATATATTACATTTTGAAAGTAAATTCCCCAACATTGATTATAACCACTGACCCTGATTAGTCATAAATGCACTCTGATCACTGTGCTGATGCATTGTAACAACTTATGATTAGTAATTACACAAGATGGCAGGGCCGGGCGGCTCTATATGTTCACTATGCATGCTGTGTATAAAAAATACATTTAAAGAAGAAATGCGTCACACCACAACCCGGGTGTAAAGAGTTTACTACTTGAACTATCCTTCTCGTCAATAAAAGAAGAGAGAGAAATGACACTAGCAAGCAGGTAAACTTGTGTTCTCGCCTCTCAAAGTTAAATGTCATCTGATAAATATAGTGTGTAGGCTAGGTCATTAGATAATGTGCTATTGTAGCTTGCCAGTGGCACTTGTCCCATATTGAGAAATACTGCAGATTACAATTTGCTGTCCCGTAGGCTACATACTGAATAAGGCTATATAATTTTTGTGAACCAACTATTATAATGCTAAGTTTTCAGATGCTATGAATGACATGATAAATAGTTTGTTTCACGAGACAGTCAGTTAGTCACTGAATGTCATTGTTGCCTTTTTACAGATGCTCAGATGCGCAATTTTTTAAAATGTCAGCAAATAATGTTAACGTTTGCATGTGCTGTGCATGCCCCTGGGCACAAGTTTTTTGGAGGCTCCCCTGCTTTCCAGTATGATGTCTTTCTGTGGCTACAGTTGTTCTAATACAGCTAGTGTATTTTTCAAACCAATTGTATATAAATATGCATCGTTTTACAAAAAAATATGAACAAAACAATGAAATAATGCACACTTTGTGCAAGAAGTCAAATGCATTTTTTACACACATCAGGAGGCATTGTCAGTTCAATTAAAGGACAAGCCGTGGGGCTCATTGCTTTTCTGGCCTCTGTGTTGTTTTTCGTTCGTTTGCACTCGCCTCACCATCCCAGCGTTACAATGGCATTTTGACTAACTGGCTAGCCTACATGTGCTGCCCTAGGGATCTTACTATTGACTTAAATACTATAGCTTTACTATTAATACATTATATAAAACATTTTATTTTATGTCAATAGTTTGGCTGGGTTTTTTTAAATAGAGGAAATTAACACTTCAATTCAATTTGATGTATATATTGTGGGGGTTTGAAAGAAATCCAGCTGCCACACAAGGCTTTTGCTTCATATTAGCTCGCTAGTCTTAAGCAAGTTTTGCTGATATATGCTGCTTTGTTGAAAATTGCTACATTACGTGTTCATTGTTCCCATTTTCATTGTTCCCATTTCCAAGATCCCATAAAGTTATAACTCCCAGTATAATGTTATTTAAAAAAGACTCTTATTGTTGCATACATGGCACACGTAACTTTATACTTACATGTTCTTTCGGATATTGGCATGGGGAAATTACAAATATGATAAACGATCTTTAGGTTGTTGTTAATGGTTAGAATTTTAACATTAGGTAAATAATTATTAAATATGCAAATGTTAAATTACATGGCAAATAACCACATCATATTTTACAGGAAAAATGACAAGAAGCCTTTTACATTAGTTAAAAACATGAAATTACAATACTAGCTAGAAATCCAGATTACGTATCAGAAAGCTATGGGCATTGTCTCAAGCATGACGAAAATGCTGCAATAACTGCAGTGCGCATGCACAGTATGTCCCGGAAGCACAATTCGACACTGGTACGGTCAACTTTCATCCTGCTGTCTTGGTGGGACTGGAGTCGGGACAACTAAAGATAGCGATCACTTTTCAATAATGTGGTAAATGAAATGACTAGTTAGTTAGTAAAATCAGTCCTGTGTTGCAGAATTTTATTTTAGTTTATTTTTTGGTCATCCACATATTAAAGGATAAGTATGTAATCTTGGAAAAAACAGTAACTTAGCCAGATTTTGAAAGATACAATAAAAAAAGCACCGCCCCTTGCCTCAATCATTCTTCCTAAACCACGCCTCCAATACACGTGAACGCGCAATGAATAGGATGAGTCCACCGGAGTAGCATTTGTCAAAGGAGCACATCATCTCTGCTACCAGTACTGATAAGAAATGGCTCAACATGTAAGTAAACAACACCTAACATTATAATAATTAATGTAAAAATAACTTATTACGCACACCTGTCAAGCTAGCGCTTTAGTACATTTGTTATGAGTAGTGCATATTTTATAGTATTTGCGGTACCCTTTACTACTGTACAGTACTGTATCGGTTCCAGTAGTATCTGCATCCAACTTCTTTTTTAGTGTAGCTTTCTCCAGTGGTGTCCTTCTCTTACGACGGGACACTGTGGGTACTTCGGCCATTGTGCCTAAGCATCTGTATGCCTTCGGTAGAATCCGCGGTCACGATAGTGCACAATTAAGCGCAGTACGCGCAAAAACGTAGCTCATGCAGACAGACCGTTAGGCCCGCTAATCGCTGAGTTCGGTCGAACTTTATGACTGCGCGCGGTTTTCACATTCCTGTGACTCTCACAGATGACGGATATTTCTATTCGTATTGTCAGAGCATTCCATTTTGTCATTGCTATCGGGGTGTAAATAGAATTTCAAATGTGCTTCTGAAGCAAATTACATACTCGTCCTTTAATATAAAACGATTAAAGAAACATCAGCTGATTCACATAGGCTACTGGCACCAGTACTGCTTTTATTCCCAAACCTGAATAATAACAAGCAACTTTGGGTAGTTTAAATATTCCTTCGCTTATTATTGTGCCTTCCCTAATATCATATTCACGAACCTCAAAACCTGTGACCCTAGGTAACTTCCTCAAATGGATCTGCACGTCCTCCTTCGTGAAAAAGCTGTCTGTTCCAGATCGTATTTGGTCGCTTTCCAAACTGTTTGTAAAAATGCTTGTAATTTCAAAATCAATGTATTATATGTACAAAGATATTGTAATATCCACTTTCAAACTTCCTTACTCTGAGAGAGAATATAACTGCGGTTTGGATCAAACATAGCTCTCTACGAATCTGACAGCTATTAATTAGGATCAAAAAGATATTAAAGGTCCTTGCCACCAAAATCCACTTTTACATGGTTTCTATAATACGTTTATACATGTTGAGGTTAAATACAATCAGAAAAAGTTTTAAACATGAGGGAACTGTGTTCCCCCGACCACCCCACTACAAAAATGTATAGAAAGTCCCCCGCCTATAACACCAGGTTTGCTTTTTGGACTGCATGTGTCTACGTCAGCTCATACACTCTTGCCAATAGAATTACTCTAAACGTGCAGATGCTCACTGCCTAGCAACAAATCGTTAACGGCATACACCGTGTCCTGGATGCGACAGCAAGAGAGCGTCTGACTCGTGTTGCATTGGACGCTCTCTGTCCAGACTGAATCCGTCCGTTACAACATGTAAACAAACCACGTAGCCTACCTATTAGCAGTAGCACACTAGATAGCTGACACTTTCTCCATATTCACAACAATTGCCTACTATGACGGGGGCAGGTACAGATGTCAAGATGTAACTCATTGTTGTAGGCCACACGTAGTATACAACCACCACCTCTACTTTGGAAAATAAGCGAACTAGCTTGCCAGATCTGTTGAGCATGCTAATACAAAACAATCTCCCCCCCAGCCAGCTGCCACATTAAGGTAACTGAATGAACAGTCGTCCGTTTCAACCATTAAATATAGCCTACTTCTATTCAACACGAGCGACAGGAAGAAAATATAAACAGGGCGTCCGACCAAACAGCGCGCCGCAGCGCAGCATCGCGTAGCTTGCTTCTAGTTAGTACATTATAACAGAAAAGGTACTGTAGCAATCAAACTGCTTTTGTCGCTGACGCTCACTCGCGGCCTATGTGTAGGCCTAGCTGACTCGAACAAACATACATTACAAACTATGATTGTGTTACAGACAGTGGGTTTATGAGTTTGTTATGTATGAGTATGTTACTGGTGGTAGACTACTGTAATAGTAGAGCGATATAAAGATAGATGCGCTGTTTTGTAAATGTAACGCTGCGGTGTTGGAGGCGAGTGCAAACGAACGAAAAATCACAACGGTGTAACGAAAAACAGCCACGAGCCCTTGGCTCGTTATTTAATATCCCTTAACTAACTTAAACGGAACAA
>JAODLL010071547.1:0-16612 GCA_026546735.1 Forbesichthys agassizii | reverse complement strand
TGTGTTGACGTAGAGTTAATAAAATAAACAAACCTTCGCCACAATGAGAAACACCACTCCCCCCCCCCAGACACACACACACACACCGGATGCATTCTGACCATGTTAAAAAAAGAGTCTCTCTCAGATTAACGTCAAAGGCCAGACCGAGAAAGAGGAGGAGGATGAGGAAGTGGTGAAGGTGAAGAGGAGTCTGTGGCTGGGGCAGGACCCTTGCTCCGAGCAGGCAAAAGGACGCCAGGAGAACAGGAATGTCTTAATGGGGGGAGAGAGAGAGAGGCGTGGGCGGGCAGCCAAGAAACCGCTTTGTCTGGCTCTGTTGTGTTGCCAGCACTGTGTGTGCGTGCATATGTGTGTGTGTGTGTGTGTGTGTGTGCATATGTGTGTGTGTGTGTGTGTGCGTGTGTGTGTGTGTGTGTGTGCGTGTGTGGCACTTAGTACTGTATGTATGCAAGTTTACGATTGACTACAGATACATTTGCATGTGGCTCTAGAGCGAGAGTGAGTGTGTGTGTCCGTGTCCACGTGCACGTGCTTATGCACGCGCGTGTGTGTAGTATGGTAATGCATGACTAGAGATGCATAGCTATATGTACTGTATATGTGTGCACGTGTTTGTTTGTGTGTGCGTGCGTGCATGTCAGCGCTGACCAGATGTTGTGCTCTGGCCTGTAGGGGAGCTCTAATTATCGGTTTGTTTACAGTCTCACACACGCCACCGATCATAGTGTGTGTGTGTTGGCCAAGCGGGGAAGAGAGGAACCACTTAAATAGTTAAAGGACGAATTAAGGGGCTATCGCACGGTCATCACAAACACACACACACACACAGACAACAAACTGTAAACAAATCAATACGGAAATCAATAGACTGTGCAATCTACTGTATTTCGATGTTCAAGTTCTGTCAAGCGCTAACATTTCACAGATCAGAGATCATTGCAGCCGACGGCGATAATGGATGCCAGTGGATTGAACAGTGTGCTAATGACACTGTGTCATCTCTCTCAATGCTGTGATAGAGGGGAGAGAACACCCTGGAAGTGTGTAAATTTGTGTGTGATAACCTAAGGCAGATCCTTATTTGGTTAACAAAGAACTCTTAAAGTTTCTCTTGAGCTAAAACAAAAAATAAAAACACAGAAATACTACAACAAGATGTTTTCTTAGAGAAAAACACATTTGAGAGAGAGGGGACGCATGGTGGTGTTCTGCGGCTGCTCGAGGCGTCACGTTTCAGACCTGGCTAAATATGGAATCTTCCTGTAGTCCACCCCCCCCCCCTCCCTTCCCCCTCCAGCTGTTACAGAGTTGTAAAGAAACCCGTCTAGTCCTGTCTGTGTGGTTTCCTCTTATTCGTCATCATACTGTACACATGCAAAATCCACATGGTATTTGCGTATTCATACACGCTTCTTCCCTTTCTGTTCAGTGTGTTTCTCTCCCTCCCTCCCCCCTACCCTTCATTCCTCTAGATGCAGTAGATGAAGCCGGCTACTAGCTGTGCTAACCAGACCAGTTATCTGTTTGTCTGCATCAATAATTCCTGTTATGCCCTGTTGGAAATTGTCAGTCACCTCCGTTAAGGTTATGACAAACGATATGGATGCTTTTCGATTTGGTTGATATCAAGTCTACAGTGGGAGCTTAGCAGAACTAACGACATGCAACAACGCACCGTTTTCACAGACTTGTCCTAGTAGAGTAAACACAGCTGTGGCTAATGACATATGACAGACACACAATTATGGCTATGTTCGATTTAGGTCTAGTTAGCAAGCAGCGACAATACTACTGATTCATTGGCAGTGCTTCCATCAAGCCATACCTAATTGAACTGGCTTCAGCATTATTTCTTATATGCTACGAGTCTCATGCCAGCCGGTGAGTTAAACAATGAACAAACCCCATTCTCTTTGTTTACTGTAGGCTAAATATGAATCATGTAGGGATGGAAAAACCAATCTCAGCCCGCTTGGCAATCGCTTCGCTGCGCTGCGCTTCGGCTGCAGCGTTTCAGCCGCAGTGTTCCTCAAACCTTGTGAATTATTTTTGGCATAAACGGTTCATGCTCGATAGGAGCCATGCTGGGCAGCGTGCCATGTCATCCTGCCTGTATTGTTTATGAACATAAAACAGGCTCTGTGAGTGAGCAATGTGCCACTGTCAACAAGGAAAATAACTCATTTAGAGCTGCCTAGAATCATGTTCTATCATCTCCTTCCTAAAATAATGGCCTGTGTCATTCTTTTTCAGAAAACAAAAAAAAAACTGAACAAAGATAATGACATAGGTCATTATACTACAGGGTAGAATCGCAGTGTCTGTTCAACAGGATGTAGACAATTTTACCAGGGGTGGCCAGCGTCATGAGAAAGTGATTTAGGGAAAAATATAAAGGTTACTTAGGTAATTATTTTAGGAAGGTGACGATATTACAATCGTGACAGAGTTTGAGAGTTGAGGGCTCACGGCTAAATTGGGGGAAGAGTAATTAATTGGGTTAAACCAGGGGCTCGGCTCTTGAGCCCCCCCTGACAAACATCACATAGAACTTAATATACGTTTTTTTTTCCTCCCCCCCAAATATAATTTCAAATAATATTTTCCTCTGAATTATATATAGTGTCCTCTGATTTCACCAGTATCCAAATGGTTCTAGTCCATTCAACTTTATGAGTGCACAGTAGTTGGGCATAGACTAGTATATTCTGTTTTCGGTCACCAGAAATTGGCATTTAAGTGCTTTATTTAAAAAATATCTTTGCAGGTGAGCATGGCCCTGCACCCCGCTAACATTTTACTGTCCCCGCAGTTCAATAACGCTCCTAAGCCCTGGGAAGACGGGAATTAATTCCCATTTAGGTTTAATATTGACAGGCTAACTTAGTATCATTTTTTATGCGGCTCCAGACAGATAAATATTCAAATGTTTTGGGCACAAATGGTCTTTTAATAGTAAAAGACCCCTGGGTTAACCAATGCCACCTAAGGGGGATGAGTAAAGGGCACATTCCATGTCCGTGGAACGTGGAGGTCTGCGGGACCTCGTAACACATACAGTCCACACACCTCCATAATTACCTGTCCACACGAACATGTGCACGTTGACTGCGCATGTGCGACAGGCTGAAGCCCAATACAGACGGCAATGGCCGTCCTACTAAGCTCACACATAAGTGTGTAAAAATATTTCTTTCCAGCGAATATCTTAGTTACACCAATATTGCTCAAGGGAAACAATGTGTGCACGTAAAAATCGCAATTATAAACACTGCTAGTTTCAAAACACTTTTTTTGTATGCAGAAATAGCGTATAGAGTATGCTTGGACCAGCCCGAACGCTCCTCCGCGTCGCGCCAGGTAGCATTTGGTAGCATCCAGCGGCCTTAGCGGAAGGAATAAATAATCGGATGACCCTTTCCCTGCGTTCAGGACGGTAGAAGGTTTGCTACACGCTCAAACTAACGCGAACGACCGATGCGCAAGATGACGGACCGCCTATGTGTCGCGCATAGCCACTAAACATCTTAAAAGGGACACGTCCACAATGGCTGTGTTTACAAGCCGTTAGCAGTCTCTGCAGAGACCCAACACTGGGGCCCATTCATGTGAACCAGGTGTGTTGTAGCAGCCAGGCATCTAACCTCCCCAGGACCAGAGTTAGAGGACCACTAGACTACTCCTCACCTGAGCTGGCCCAGGTTGTAGTGGCGCTTCTCCCCATCGGTGGAGCGCGTCACGCACACGGAGAAGCAAGGCTGCAGCTGCCGCAGCTCCAGCAGCACGATGGCCAGGTAGTGGACAAAGAGGAGCGCGTCCACCAGGGACACGGCATACTGGACGATGCCCTGGTAGTCCTCGTCCTGGAGGGGGAGGAATGGGGGGAGGGGGTAGCAAAGAGTGGGGGGTTGATTTGGGTGGGAGGGGGAGGGACAAGAAGACAGAAAGTGAGATTTAAGCGGGAACCTCCAGCGGTGGTAAATCAATACAACCTGCAGTTCATCGAATGGCCACTTGAGGCTGGCTGAAAAAAGGAGGTCAATCAATCGCCATAGACATACACTATTAAAATGTCTGACCTTACAGCGAAAGTAAACCCGTTTACAGCCTGGTTCAAAACATGGTTTTAGTCTCAATATTACGCTCCTCGTTCATGGGGGGGTGAATATATTTATAAATGCTTTACAGTATTTTGCCTCACACTCACCTATTCACTCACACCGATGGTGATTGCTGCCATGCATTTATGTGACCAACCACCAGGAGCAGTTAGGCATCTTGCTCAAGGATGCTTACAGGTAGGTCAACACTGGGGTTTGAACCCCGACCTTCCGGCTAGAAGCTCAACACCCAGACCACTAGACCACCCTGCCCCTTATATTTATAACTCAGAGAGACATGCCCAGCAGGAGGGGAGATTGACTATGCTATGCGGCACTGTGATAAAAAAGCCTTGTATTGCCAAGAAGGTGGAGAAACATTGTAGATATCTGAACTCCATCAGAACAAAAATACAAATACATTGGTTCTATAAATCTACAGGGACTATTAGAAACATGATTGAGAGGACAATGATGAATTTCTGAGGAATTCCGATGCATAATCTAATAATTGGCAATATTAACTGTGAAATTATAATTTTCCTGATATGTGGAGTGAAACAGCTGATAGAACGATGGAATATTTGCGGGCTAAAATGCAATTCCTTTATCGCTGAGTTAATATGGCTTAAAAGGATAATTGCGAATCCAGTCAAATACCCAAATATTTAAATGTATCTACTACTCAAGTGGAGTTTCATTTAACAGTTTAAACAAACAAACAAACATTAGCCAAGTGCAAAAGTACAGATCTGGTACCAAACAACATACCAAACCTCTCCCTTTAATGCATTGCTAAGGCTGGGATAGTGTTGTGTGGTGCTGTCTGCACCACTGTAGAGTAGAAACACCAAAAAAACATTAAAAAATATAAAAATCTATTTAATGAAGATTGTACCTTGGGATAAACATCTACTTAGTTACAGCTACAGTGTGTACCTACATCTGTGTAGCTCACACATTCTGTTATATAACAAATGCTCACGTGAACAGAATGCTGGCTGCAGACGTTGTAAAAACTAACACAAAATGCATTAATCTACACATACGCACGCCAAATTCCCATTCTGACAGTTTCCAAGCCAACAGAAACCATTTGCATTAAAACACATGAATTAGATTTATTACAAATGACTCCCAAGCCTTCTCCGCATGCAGTGAAGCAACCACACGCTCGCGCCAGCATTCCCCCTCAAGCCTTCACAGAGGGAACAGAGCATTAAATAAATGACTCAGTGAGCCCGTGACATCGCACTGACAATGAACATATTGTAGGATCCCAGCAATTTGTCACGCTGTTCAAACATCAAACAACATCAACTGCCATGTCTAATGGAGGACTCATAACATTACATTGACTATGATGCATTATAGTCTGAAGAAAGGTAGGTTACAGCTAGCCTACCAGCATGATCCCGCAAGCTACTGCTTGACTTCTCTGAGAGCATCAGTCCGGAACCCCTCGATTCAATAGCCTACATACGATTGGACATTCTCTCTCTTTAGCTCACCCAATCCTGACTCTGATAAGGACAAATGCTAAAACGAGGAGCTGAGTGAGGGGAGGGGAGGCGCTGAGAGGTGGGCCCACATTAACGTTAATGTTTTCATTTGATGACGTATGAGCGTACCGAGTGTACCGGTGAAAACCAGCCAGGTCCTGTGGTGATTTTTAAAGGATAGGACGACACGCCCATAGACAATGACAAGCGTAAGTCCAACCTTTTTGGACCGTTTATCTGCCGGTGAAATAGCAAACGTGGATTTGGACACGCCCCAAATCCAATACGCGCCTTTAGACCGTGCGCTTGGATCGTTAAAACAAGGCCCCAGTACAATAGCGTATACTACGCTTTACACAGTGTGTACTACGTACTTCAGAGAGTACACCAAGTGTACTCCCCCCTTCCCTCACCTGCGAGTCCAGGATCCTGACGCCGTAGAACAGCCAATAGCAGAGCAGCAGCAGCAGCACCAGGGTGGCGAGCAGCGCCCGGAACGCGGCGAGGCGCGGCAGCGCGGCCCGCGGCGGCCGCAGGAACAGCGCCCAGGCGGCCAGCACCAGGATGAGCAGCTTGAACGCCACGGAGATGAACAGGCCCTCGCACGCCGTACCGCAGCTCCGCAGCCGCTCGGCCCACAGCAGGTGGGGCAGCGCCAGGAAGGCCAGCGGCGTCAGGAGCGTCAGCACGCCCAGCGACGCGCCCAGCGTCAACGCCAGGTAGCGGCGGCAGCCCAGGCCCACGCTGGCCTCCAGGTCCTTGGTGATGCGCACGATGTCCTCCTGGGACAGGCTGTGCTCCGACGTGCCTGTGACCGCCGTCGTAGTCTCCCCCCAGTTGTCATCCTGAGGGGGTAAAGGTGGGGGTGGGGGGTGGGGGGGTGGGGGGGGGGGGGGACCACACGGGTTGGAAAGCTCAAGCAGTCGCCATCTTTGCAGTACATGACTCTGCCTCTGGGTTGCTATCTATAATGGAGATACATGTTTTATATGATATATTATTTTGATATTTCTATTTTATATTTATATAGGCTTTATATGTGTAGAGGTTCAGCCCCCGTACAGTTGTCACGAGCGGGAAAACAAAGGCTTATACCAGGCTGGAAAGATGTTTATTCCTGCTATGAAGTTGGACATTTTAACATGGGGGTCTATGGGGGTTGCCTCCCTTTTGCAGCCAGCCTCAAGTGGCCAATTGAGGAACTGCAGATTTTGGCCCTGCGCTTTATCTCTCAGCATTATAGAGGTTATCACTTCATGTAAGCTCACAGCGCATGATTGACACTTTGGGGGGAGCTACTGTGCAGTACGTTAGCTGGGGTCAGTAAACACCATGTAGGAACCAATCACAAGGAAGGTGGTGCAGGTCGGCCCATTCTAACAGAAGGCGGACGAGGGGGGGGGAGGGGGGAAGTCAGGGAGATGCCAATCAAGCGGGTGTCTGGACACGCCCACACAGCTCTGAGAAGAGGTGTGATGTCACATTCACTCAACACCTGCGTGGGTGGGAAATCAATGCAATGGTGTTATCTTCGCATGCGTATCCTACATGAGTGTATGAAAAAAAAAACAAAGGAAAAATAAAACAAAGGAAACGTCTAATTGTATCCGTGCACCATCACCAAGACAACTGATTCAAAAAATGCTAACTAGATCCATTTTACCAGTAGATAAAGACTTAACAAAACTCTGGCGAAGGTGAATGGTGGATGGTGTGGAGATCGAGTGTTCTCCAGTGCTGTTCATGCCAGCCCGCAAGGAATGCCATTAATCATACGTAGGGTCAGCTACAGGTAAAGCGTTGCCTCCAATTAAGCAGACTGCCTGAAGCCCAACAACACCCATACGTGTTCTCAAATGAAAGATAAAACCAAAGATTTAAAGAATTTTAAGGATATTTGCCATCCAACTAGTTTATAAAATGTGCAAGTAGGTTAGGTTATGTCCTTATTGCCGTAAATACACGATAGACTACTGTAAATCCAAGTCATTATAAATGTGTATTTACCCTTATACTGGATTACACACTAAAAGCAAGTCTGTCACACATTCATTAATAATGAACGACTGCAAGGAAGAAATCATTAAACATATTTTCTTCTGAACAGAAACCCCCCACACAAATCACCACCAATGTGATTTTAAGCAAATCGGCAGCTATGATTTTCCTACTGCCCGCCTGTGCTTCGGTTAAATGAAGGGCGGGGGAGGCCGCATATCAAAACACACAGAAGCTAAACGGACACAGGAGCGAAGCCAAGCGGGAAGAGTAAACACAGCACACCGCCAACTGGGCTATGCTGACGTCCGCGCCTGACGGCATCCGCACAGAGAGAGGTCGGCGGTGTCGTCGACAAGCTGTTTTGGCCGACAGAGATAAGGACTCTTTACAGGCCAGTCACAACGTGCTGCTGACTTGGCCCTGGACGTGACCGCAAGCCGGTCACTGCTAGCAATTCAATAAACAGAGATGAGAGAGCAAACCGAGTGTTCCATACGAGGGTCCTGTTGAAACATCAAGGGATTTCAAGAGTTACATTTTAAAAAAGGGATCTGTGACCTGAGTGAGATATAAATAGCCTTCAGAGGGATCAGAATGAGTTAAACAGAGAGGCTGCATTATAGCCTGACTAAGCTTAGGGACGTGTGTGTGTGTGTGTGTGTGTGTGTAGCAAGCGGTGCATTGTGACTGGGGCAGAGAGTTCATCTGCCACTGCCCTTGGGGTTAAAACAGCTGAGATGTGGTGAAAACAATGAAAACACATGTACAGTATTGTGTATTCCTGCTGACACTCACAAATGCTTTACTATATACAAATGCTAAGTGCTACACATTACAAATTATATTAAGTCCACTGCATGCAAGACCAAACTGGAAACCAGCAATACAGGCTCTCTACTAAACGCTACTTCTTGCATGTTAATTCACATTGACAAGTCAAACCGCCCGTCTCTTATTTGCAGCCCTTTGAATGATGCCCTGCGTGTGTTGATTTAGCCTGCGCTCAGGATGGTGGAACGTTTCCCTACAAGCTCAATGAACGTGAATGGCAGTGGACTGAAAGCCAGGTTTAAAAAAAACAGGATTTCGCCCAAATCTTACCTTCCTACTAGGAAGTTTGAACAACATTTAAAAATGTTGTTCAAAACAAAAGCAATTGTTTGCGTTTTACTGTTGTGGATTTCTGTGTTTTAGCTCTGCAGAAGCACAAAGTGATGGACCACCTCTGTCGGTACATCGCTACTGAACTTTTGTAAATGAGATTCTTAATCTCAATAAGTCTTTTCTTGTTAAATAAAGGTTCAAATTAAACTTAGGTTCCAAATTTGCAGCTACACCTCCTAAAACGTATTTTTCCAAGGAAACGTGTCGCTCAGTGAAAAAGTTAATTGATCGCTCAGAATGTTCGTCCACTGAACACATCCCTTGGTCTCCCTACTCCAACACACCGATATCACATGAACGCGTTGTTATCTCTGTCTTCTGAAGAGATCGGTAACGACCCATTCATGTGAATCAGCTGTGATAGCGCAGGAAGCAGATACCCAGGACCAGGGTTGAGGGGGCGGACCGTTGTCTCTAGAAAGTTCCCTATGGCCTTTATGGAGAGATACAGATAAGACAATGCACACCATAAATAAGGAGACCCCAGCCGTCCACACCGGCAGTTAGCCAGACAACGCTATGCTAGGACTCTGGGGGTTCAAAAGGTGAAGAGGCCACAGGGTGAAGAGCTAGCTGGATCATTGTTGTTACGTAACTTGAACCACTTAGTCAGCAGCACTAATTGTTTTGACCTACCGACCTCAGATTGACAATAGGATGACATACACGGCCTGCTCCTGCTTGCAAACCTAGGCATTTACATTTTGGACAAAGCAGATGCAATTTTCAACACAGGAGTATAAAACTTACAGTAGATTAATTGTTTAAGTGTTTCCTAATGTAGTTGTCCCCCCCCTCCGCACGCGCGCCCGCACGCACACACTTTGGTGAATTGGGATGGAGGCTGCTTTAGAAACACAATACTGAGAGCCACTCCATTCACAGTAAGCTAATTAAGGGGTTCTTGGAGCTCCTCATTCATTCTACAAGCACTGATTCAACAGCAGGCTTTCTATTGATGACGTGAATCAATGATCCCCTAGAGAGAACAATACTAACAGACATCCAAGTATCCCCTTTCATACTAGATGTTTGACATACAGTACGTATATTGCTTCACCAAAAGCCTCACATAGTCATTTGAAGGTAAGCATAGAGGATATCTTGCATATACTGAGCTTTAGTACCATTCTTGAGACTATACTATTGTAAAATCCTTACCTAGAAAGTCCACAAACTGATAATACAGACTTGCGTCAGATCAACAAGATTTAAAGGTATAGTCAGCTATTGCAATCTAAATGTAAAATAATCTGATACTTCTACACAGCCCTGGCTCTATAAATAGGAACATAAACAAAGTGCCTAACACCGGAGTTAGGGCGGTGTATTAGCAAGAATCTGGCGATACATGGGTCACGATTTACTATACTGCGATTTGTTATTTGCGGAAAACTGTCATAGCAATGCTAATGTGTGATCCCGCTGCAAAAAATAACAAACACTCACTTCAGATGGGAAATAGCTTTAAGATCATTTTCTGGTAACAAGAATCTTGCCTCTCTTTTGAAGTTAATGTATTTTGTGCATGGTCCCTTTGACAAATAATAGTTTTAGGTTTGCTTGTTTAATAATCGCTAATGTGACTTAGAGAATCAATCGCAAACCGTAATATCACTGTTCATTTTTTGTACATTCTTATTAGTAAATGCACAGAATGGATCATCAACAGCTCTGATTTGGGCTTCCCACTCCCTGGCTAAATATAGAGTAGTGACCCACATTCCCTTGTGAGGTAGAACAATCACTAAAGTCTGATCCAATTCTGCTTCAACAAGCGGGGCGCTCTCCTGGCAGAGCAAACGCCATTAATCACAGGGGTGATAAGAGGCAGCGCAGATTGGTCACAGGAGACAATACAAAGAGCAAACACAAAGACAAAAGAATGGGAGACTTGAGTTTCTGCCAAGGGCAGAAAGTCCCACGGCACATTTTCGGGTTTTTGCTCGCCGAGCTAGCTAAAGAGCTAAAGGGCACTCCAAGTAACAGAAGTGCAACCAACCACAATACTTGTCAGGCCTGTCTGGGCTCATATCTGTTGATTGGTGCATTACTAACACACAATTACATACGCTCAAGCAACAGCAGAGAAAACAAGTAGCTCACATGAATTTTACAAACATGTGGTGATGGTGGTGGAAGAAAGGGGGCAAATGGTCAGTGACGTCCTATAACAGTCGTATCTGTACAGTATACCGTCACAGATACGGCCTTACTTACACAGCTCTGCTCTAACTTACACAGCGGTGAACATTTAGGCTGTGCTGGCCATCTCCTCCAAATGCTTTTAAGAACACTCTTATACAAACACGTAACTAACAAAAACTCTTCCCATCAATGCCATAGGGTGCTCCATCAGAAGCTCCGCACCACATATTGGAAAGACACTGCGAAGGCTACGTTTTTCTGATGTGGTGTGTTCTTATTGACAGGGCTGTGTGTGTGTGAGTTACAAGATAATAATAGTAACAACAATTATTATTATCACTACTACTATTTTAACCTTACTCCATGCTGTGTGCGTATGGAGCCACGTACAGCACACTGCCACAGACAGACCCACCCATGGCACACATAGGCAGACACCCAGCGCTGATCATACTCCAACCTGAATGAATGGAGCCCACGAGCTCCGCAGATGCACCAGGCAGCCGAGCAAATCGGGCGTGTGATTGAAGAATCACGCGGTGACATGTACTCCTTCACCCAGACACGACTGCACGGTGGCAGGCAGAGAGCTCGGGGAGGAGGGAGGATAAACTAGGATGGACGTCAAGAGAAATAGAATAATATAGTCAGCGACTGGAAGCTAATAGGCTTTTTTTGCCAAGTATCTCCTCACAGTCCAACTATCTTACCGTTCTCTCTGCACGCTGAAAAAAAATCTGGTACGTCAATACAGCCCTGTCTCCGTAAAAGGAAGATAAACATAGTGGTGCAGACCGCACCACATAACAATAACCTTGCCGTGGCAATGTGTTTACAATGTGTGGGGGCGGAGCTTCTGAGGGATCGCCCTACGGCATTGAAGGGAAGGGTGTTTTTGTTTTGATTGGAGTTAGAATTTAGCAAGCGTTCTTGAGAATGACTGACTACACCGTTAAAGTGCCCCCTCTAAAAGCCCTTAAACATGACGTAATGGCCATTATACGTTCTACGAGCCGATTTGCAAGAAAACCATAAGCTGGATAAGCTTGTGTGTGTGTGTGTGTGTGTGTGTGTGTGTGTGTGTGTGCGCGCACGTGCACAATGGGCATTGCCCAATTTCAAACGTGGCGTTAAAGCGATGTTTACCCCGTAAGAGAGGTTTCACTGCATGAGACCTCGCTCCAGAGCGAGAGAGAGACACAGAAGAGAGAGAGAGAGAGAGAGAGAGAGAGAGACAGATAAAGAGAGCGAGAGAGAGAGACAGATAAGAGAGCGAGCCACAGACAGGGAGATAAAGAGAGAGAGAGAGACAGAGAGAGATTCCAAGCATACATGCCAGCTATTGTGGCCTCTCACAGTAAAACGCCCGTGTCCATTAAGAGCCTGCGTTTGTTGAGCAGCAAGTGGACTGCACATAAACCAAAGTAAATGAGGGGGGGGGTTGGGGGTCCGAGCACGTGCTCAAAAGGCACCACGGCAACAATGGGCGCATTCCTGCAGAACATCCATCTTCACGCCGTCATCGCCAGGGCAGCGGGCGATGGTGTTTGCTGTGCCATACTTGTTGGGACACGGCAAGGCACACTGTAAGCCCCCCCCCCGCCCCTCCGGAGTGGTAGTGCATGAGCGACGTGTAAATTACCGTACAGTTAAAAGGGGATTAAAAAGCACCTGTTAAGTACAGTATACAGTTTAAGTCTGAATGCTTCAGCCTCGTGGGACAGTGCTGCTTTTGTGGACCAGTACGAGGGAGGTGGGGGGAGAAACACCGGATTAAACAATTGGGAAATGCTCAACGTCAAACAGGTTAAGCAAATAGGGGAAATAAGTGCCTTTTACACTGTTTATTTGTATACCGTTATGCTACGCTATTAAACAAAGTATCTCGTTGCTCAAAGCAATGAAGGACAGAGCGTCTATTTAGGTTTTGGGCTAGATAGCTAGCTAGCTAGCCCAATACCTAGCTAGCTAGCCCAAAACCTAGCTAGCTAGCTAGCCCAATACTTCTTTCCCACTTCATTTTACCTGGCCGGAGTTTGTCCCCAGCCCTGAACTGGGCTCTCGTAGACAGTTAGTGTTGGAGTCTTCTTCTACGATTGTGATCATGACCTCCTTCTGCTCCTCTCCTTCCTCCACCTTCATTGCCGGGGGCAACGGCGGCCCAAGCCCCTCTATCGCACAACAAGACGCAAGACTTCAGATGGAGCTCACTCAAACGGCATCGCTCAGCGCATTTGTGTGTGCGTGTGAGCTTTCTACATTTCTTTATATAGAAATATTTCCCATCATGCATCGAGAGGCATCGCTGCAAACTGTGTCCACTCGTTGTATTATGTGAAGGCTTTAGGGAGGGATGGACAGCGACAGAGCAAAAGTGCTTGGGGGAATAGATGGATAGATGAGGGGGTCCATTAAACAAACATCCAAAGAAGGTGGGCAAACAATAATATTACAACCAATTAGATCTACCATCCCTCCCTCCCTCTCTCTCTCAAGTTCTATCACAAGAGCATATTTAGTGTACCCAACCATGCTCCTAAAGGACCCACTGTCACACTGTGCACAGGTGTGTTGGTGCAGCGAGTCAACAACAGGCAGAACGCTTGGAAACAAAGATTTCAAACCCAGACCAGGGAAAAAAGCCCAAGCACAAATTCAAGCTCAAATCAACACAATATTCCTCAGCGGTTCTACGCGGCGCCGCCATCAAAACATCGAAACGCGTTGTGAAGCAAAGCGTAGTGCTACGGCTTTGTTGATGTGAGCGGTGTTCACCACTTTGTTCATGTTCCTAGGTACAGAGAACAGTAAGCTAGCGAAATGCGAGAAGATGTTGAGGTAGAACTAAAGGTAGAGTCACTCATTCTGGAATAAGCTTGTTGTTGTTTTAACTTTGTCAAAACAAAAACACCTCTCCCTTCAATGCCATAGGGTGCTCCCTTAGAAGCTCCGCCCCACACACATTGTGAAGGCTAATACACATTGACGAAATGTGTATTAGCTTACAATTAGCTTGCAATAGCTGAGTGTACCTTTAAAGGCAAAACACACACACACACACACACACACACACACACAGGACAAATCAACAGCACCCTGCCATGGTACTCACCGCACCGTCAAGATCCCAAACGGGATCGCAGGAGCTCTGGCTCTTTACTGCGACCAACATTGTCGTCTTCAACTGCACCTCCGTCTACAAGCCACAGCTTTAAGCCACCTGCACAGTCAGCCTGTCTGCCCGGTAACACCACACACAAGCTCGATCACGTCACCACGGCAGCATCTGAGATCCTAGCGGGAGGGGGGGCTGGGGGGGATTTGTAACTGGGCTGAACTGAGCTCGGGGGGACGGGGGACGGAAGCTGTTAAAGTAGAACAAGGTGAAGAAATAGTGCGGGGTCACAGATGACGGCGGTGGAGGAATGACGGGTAGATACTGCAGTTGTAGTGTGGCTTGTAATGTGCGTTTCATCAGCGGTGGATGCTAGGGTTAAATAACCTGACATGCAAGATGGATGGTTAGCCCCGTTCATCTGGTGAGCCGTCCGTCCAAACCGTTTAAAAAAAAACTAAAGGCAAACCTAAACCACACCCGTATATACCATCGACAACGCTGATTGGTAAGTTCAGTTGCTACTCTGAAACATAGGACACATTCGAAATCATCTCTAGGCTTTCCAGACTGTTCCTCGTGGGAAAGCATTTTGGGGTTCGCATCAATCACATGGGCATTCAACGCGCAGAGGTCTGGTCGGCCTACAGACCAGCGCAGACGTATTAAACATGCTCATGGTGACGTAAGGTACGCATAAGCATAAATAAGTATATACATAAATTGAGATAAATGTTCACTCCCATATTCCAGTTGTTGGGGACACAAATGTCATCCAGAATCATTTAAATGGACCCTCAATGTTTGTGTTTTAATTTTAGTAGGGGGGTTGTAGAGAGGAGCAAATGAGAACTCACGAAGCACACAGGTGTGGGAGTGACATGCCTATTTAGTTTCACACTAAAAACAGAATAATGTTTATGTAATGGAGGGCCATTTCATAAGGAAACTGACTATACTGTACAACTCAAACCCAGTTTGTCCAATTCCACTTTTACAAGTAGCCAAATATTCCTTTGCTTCTTCCTTGCTATAAGGTGCATTTCAATTTTCACAAAAGAAAACATTATCAGATGTTTTTTTATACAAAGCTACTTATTACAATGAATACAATAACAGTACTAAGCAAATTGAAGTAGGCCATCTTCAGGGCTTGAACCCATGACTTTCCAGCTACGGGCCCAAACCCCAGACCACTACTATCCTGCTAAATGTGTGTACTGCACATACAGGCTTAGGGTTGACCGCACAACCACACACAAAACCAACTAAACACTAATCAACAAGCAACTTGCCTAGGCACTCATTAACTCCTATTCCTGAACACACAAGGCTCCTTGTCCCGCTTTAAACAAAGAGGGATACACGGCTGTGGGCCCTGCAGAATGCCAGACGGTTTAAACGGATCAGCTTTCTCCCGAGTGACACCTCAAACAATAGCGCGCTAGAACGCATTCCTCGGCTTCAAGGCAACGTTAGCCTGAGCTAATGCCAATCCACCAATCCAAATATCCAATTTCGCAGTGACAACAACACAGGGGTAAGCCAAACCGGCTGGATAATTTGGGGCTCTATCCATCTACAGCGGGCTCATGGCTCTGTTCCGGGTGTATAGTCGGACATTGTTCTCCACACCAACAGTAGCAGGAAATTGCCTTACTCGGCCATCGATATCACAGTCTCCCAGCCAGACAGGCTACTATACAGTACTGAGCGAGAGTGCACTGTGTTGCCTGTAGATAACAATGATAGCACATTAGCATACAGCCCGGAGCTTTGGCGCCGCTCCAAATCAAGTAGCAAGCTGTAGGAAGGGTTCTGTTCAAAACACACTGAGCAGTTCACCAGGGGATCACACAGCACAGAAACGTCTAGAACGGCAGGCGGGACTGGATTTTTATTTCCATGTGTAAGTACATGAAAAAAAAAAAAGTTAAAACATAAAATACTTTTTTGCTCATCCACAAAAAACATTTTCTGCTCACCCACTCCAAGTAAAGTTCCTTGACTTCCCTGACTAAATATCTCAATTTCCATGACCTGTATTGAACGGAAAAAGACACCAGGGTGATGCCTACTTGAAGGGACAGTTATCATGGCTACGATAATGATAAACAAAATTAAAATCACTGATGATATTTCACACTTATTGAAACAAATGTAACACCACACACAGTAACGTTTCGACGAAAGGCATCTAAAATCTAAACAAGCTGCAAACTAATATTCCCACGGATTAATCCATGATTCAACTCAAAGAAGTATAAAATGCCCTCAATTAAATGTCTATTCCAGACATTGGTGACACCATGACATCCCTTTCTGCAAATGCTGCATCACCTCCACTGTGTTGAAGGCAGGGTTATGTTCCTGTTTACGGAGCCAGGGCTGTGTAGAAGTATCAGATTATTGTTTCAACACGCACAGAGATCGGTAAGATAATGAAACGCTAGGAGATATTTGTTGAATTTGTGTATTAGCTTTAATATTCATATCCAAGGCAAATGGACACACACACACACACACACACACACACACACACACACACACACACACACACACACACACACACACACACA
>JAODLL010071536.1:0-16612 GCA_026546735.1 Forbesichthys agassizii | reverse complement strand
ACCACCATGTCGCCACCATTAGAGGAACCCCGGAGACGACACCACAGAAGCATTAAATAACCCAATCCACGACACACTTCCCAGAACCTCCAATACTTTATTCGATTTTGTGTTTTAACAAAACAAAATGGGTGTGTGAAGTTGTTCATAACTTCACAACTCACCGAACAGAGACAGAGCCTCTCGATATGATACTGCACTGAGGAACTCATCACAAAGTGGCCACAGCGGGCTGAGGGTTGGGGGGGGGGGGGTGTACAGGCGGGGGTCTATACAATCCTTATGGTGCCCAGGAACTACATGCGGAGCACTTCCACACAGGACCATAAATCTGACGGAACGCTGGCATGAAAAGGCAGAAGTGATTATCCCAGATAATCAAGCATGCACTCTCCGCATGTTGGAGCGACGGCTGTGTATGCTAATGAGCGGCGTGGAGAGAGAATCAGTCGCGTGTCTGCAGAAGGCTCATAATCCCGAGAATTATGCTGCGGTCACTCCTCCGAGCACGCACGCTTAAGGAAAGATTTACGATTCAGCGATGCTACGCGGGGGTTAAGCGCTTGTTTTACGACTGGTACAATAAGAGGAGATATCGGCGTTTTATGTGTGACACGACCGTGAAAATGCCTTTTATCTCTCTCTGACAAGTTGGCTTCTGCTGTAGTCGCTGGGGGTGAAATCTCTGCAGAATTCCAAACAGGAGCCCGAGAGCAGAGACCCGCTAGAGGAAATTACTGCATGTGAAATATTTATGACAGCGGCACTTTACACTTTAACTGGTTTGTCTCTTGTAGCACATATCAGTGACACATCGAAAACAGCAATCAGCAGAAATATCGCTGGGTAGCAGCTATGCATGGGTACAGGCGGAGGGAGTGTTTGTGCTTGTTGGATTTATGCGCGAGCGTGGCTGTGAGTGTCCCGGGCGAGTCGATAAATTGAGCCTGAGCACACTGCTGGAACTCTGTGATACACCAGGCCAGGGAGACTTTATCTTCCTCCCCACTCCACTGGTCTGCGCATGGCCATTCTCACATGATTGACACACCTCCATCTGGACAGCCCGGATTAAACCTATCAATCACATGAAGCTGCGAGAGAAATAAAGGAAAAAAAGAAAACAGGGTAGTAAATTCAATTCAGAGCGCAGGAAAGAAAATTGAGGTGAAGAAATATAGATGGCCATTACCGGGGTATAGGGCTATAGGAAAGTGAGGCCTTGCAGGATTTCGTTTCAGACGACTCCATAAATTCATATCAAATGACTGCAGGAGTGTAATATCACCGAGGTTACTGTAAACCTCGCTGCCTCCTGCCTTTGTGCTCTTTTAGGGGGAAATTGTGTTCGGTCAAGGGCGGCCATAACAAAGGAGCTATTAAAGTCCCCGGGGTAACAAATCAACATAAAAAAAAGCTTGTATTTTTAGTAAAGGAGTTCCATCCAGGGACGATGCGGCCCTTCCTGTTTGTCTCACGTCAACGTTGTTATATGAACGGAAGGTCACCGTGGGCGCGCCAGCCTTCCTTGTCGGCTGTGTTCAGTCAGAGGTGCGTTTTTAGTGTGCCCTGCTAAGAATGTTACTCACGTTTTATCGTTAGCTCGCCGTAATTGGACACGCCGACACCTTTGTCCGTGTGCACGATGCAGCGGTAACGTCCCGAGTCCCCCTTGGTGGTGTTCTCCACGTCGAACGTACCGATGAAGCGCCGGTTGTTCCAGGGTTTGGTGGCTTTCATGGGGGCCTCCCGTCCCCCTATACCCTGTGTGGAGTGCACACAAACACACGCTGCGTGAGGAACGGGCTTCATTAGCAAAGTGGCTTGACCTTGTGTGCTTCTGAAACTGTCGCTGTCGGTGTGTAAGTGTGTGAATGTGCGTGAGTGCGTGCGTGCGTGCATGTGCATCTACACACATGTTTGCGCCCCGTAACTCCCACCGGTGGCGGCAACGTGCGCATTCATCACACACGCTCACACAGGTACGTGCACACCCAACACACACACACACACACACACAACCGTGCTCTCTCTCCAGCTGTCACCCCTCACAGTAGGCAGATGGGGGACATTTGTTCATTAGAAATATTTCTTCATTACTGTCATCGGGGGACTTGGTTTAATGTTTGTTTTCCAGCGCCGCTGCTAATGAGGACGTGTTTGTTAAAATGATGGAGGACCTGGCAGAGGACCTTTGTGTCGCGTCACGCACCCACTGATCACACGTGTGATGGCGTGCTTAGCGGCGGGGCCGCCGCAGGTTTCGTCTGGCAGCTGCTGTGCCTTCGCACGGCAGGGCGAGGTCAATCCAAGACCGCTGCGCTGGATATAGTGCACAGTGGCCGCAGTTGTTGCACAGCCCGCATCTACAGTATATGGGTTGAGACCACGCCGCGGTGAGCTAATGCTGTAGCGTAGTAGCGCTGGGCCAGTTAGATAACATCGCGTTTCGAAATGTCAACCCACCAGGTGTGCAAGAAGAGGCTATTACGGTACACGAATGGGGTAGAATGATGAACACATTTAATTATAAAGCCTATGCTACGCTGTTGAACGCTTTGGGGAAGACTGCCAGAGATGTAAATGCTCATGTTTTTCTACATTTTATTTAATGTCAGGACAACTGCTGCAGAATCAGAAGGTCATGCGTTTAAGTCACATTAGGAGTCAGGGTGTTAGACACAGCTTAGAGCTCGCAGGGTCCCATCAGGAGCAACATGGCTGTAATCACCTGGAGACAGAGGCGAAAGTTGTCCCTCTTGCGTCCGTTGACGGTGCAGTGGAACGACGCCGTTTGGCCTGCGTTCACCTCCACTCCTTTGATTGTCAGGAAGTGAGGCGTGTTCACTGAAAAACACAGGGAAGCAGTTACACCGTAGTCGTCGTTTATTCGCTGTTTCTCTCCCTGCTTGAGCTCCCTGCAGGAGTTAATAAAGTGCATCCTGAACCTAGTTAGCCGTGGTGTTTTAAACGGCATAACATTAAATCGAGGCTATCTTCACTAGGACATCTAAGAGCACCATTTTCTGTTATTGCCTGAAACATTCAAAGCCCTCCAAAAACAAAACGTGCACTTCCTATATTATGCTGTCTTTCGCTACTGTAGGCCTTCTTTAATTAGGAGATTCTTCAAAAGGCTTTATTGTGCTCATTATCAGCATGTTAGCTGATTGGGATGGTCCATGTAAAGTAACTTATGTAGAACAGTTTATGATTAGCACCCGTATTCTGCAAGGAAAAAATAGGACAATTCGACGGAGCGACCTTGATTCGAAACATCGCCAAATCTCTAAAGACTCGCCAATTGCTAATTGTATCACTTTCATCAAGACTTATGCTGTAGATTTCATATGCACATCCACTGAACTGAGGAGTTGTTATAACTTTGACCTGTCAGTCCGCTGAGTGACAAGAGAAGACACAGATCTATTTTTTCTTCAAAGCTAATGTCCTTTTTAATGATGGAAGGGGCGATGGGCCACCTAAGGTCTTAATCACACCTTTGAACGGGATATTCCGCTGGGTTATATAAATAGAAAATGAATAGGCTGTCAAACACTGAGAAGTCCCTCTGAACGTGATCAGCCTTTTGCTCAGAGCATCTGGATCGGCACTCACCGGGATATTGATCCTGTCACACTTGACACTTGTACACATTTAAACATGGGTCACGTCTCTGCTCCTCATTGATTTACCTAAATACATTCATATGCAGCGTGTACACCCAGTATAAACCCATCTCATTGACATAACATGTGTTGGTGTCCAGTTGCTTTCCACAGGGTTACCGTGCCATTAGCGCCTAACAGCCTGATTCTGCAGTTGTAAGGGGTAGAGCAAAGTATAATTCAATTGAAAAGCCTTGTGATATTGACCTGGGCTTAGAGCGTAGCGTGTGAGTGGGCCATAAAAGGCTAATATAGTCTAGCCACGCCCAATCTGTCCTGAAGAGCCCTTCTGCATACGCTCCCAAAAGCAAAAGGATTGCAAATACACTTGAGGCCATACGCGCTCATTAGCGGTGAAGCAGATTCAAGCATCAGGGCCTATAGAGGCCCTAGCAGAGGTCTTTAAGGGGGGTGGAAAATGCTGGAATGAAAATGTGGGAGGTGCCGTATGTCGCTATTTGTTTTTCCATCACATCTTTCTACCTTTAATTATTTTGCACTTGCCATTTCCCCTGCACTCTAAAGACAGATTGAACATGGCACACATATTTTAACAGCATGACGTGACAATAAAATACAATACATTATACAGCAGAAGTATAAACCATGAACATTGAGCATTGAAAAATATATGCATATTTTTAGTCAATACAAATACATTTTAAATAATAAAAAATAAAAAAATAGAAATGTATAAAGATAAAATAAAATCATTAAAACTGTTTATCTTCTTCTAAATCTTTAAATAAATTCAGGACCCCCCCAAATAAGCATCATAGTACCCCACAGTGGTACCAACCTACAGACGACATGTCGTTACATTCTGCAAAGGCCCAGTACCTTGAAAAACAACGTGGATATTGATATTTGGTGGGGTGTCAGCGAAAGGGCAACAGGCGTTTGATGGTGTCCTTTCCTGACGAATGGAAAAGAATGACTTACTGCACTGGTGGCCCTGGACGGTGACATCTCTGATGGCCAGCAAGCCTCGCTGCCCTGAGGTTACCACTTCAAACACAATCTGGGGAGGAGAGAGAAGGCTCATAACTGCCATGATAAATGAACATATGTCTCTAAATGGCAGGCAGTGTAAGTCCAGCCTGCCTTCCCTACTGCTATAAAGCTATACCGTATCAGTGCAGATCACAGACATTATTTCCACAATATGTCATGTCTTAACGTTAAATAAGGTTTGAATCTTACGGGCATTGACACCTGGGTTATGCACCATATGGAACTAGGAGGGGCCAGACACCTATAGTGATAAAAGGCCTATGTATGGTATAGTTACAGGCAGGGTTAGTCATTCTTGCTTGCTAACTTTGAGTTCAAAACATAATATCCCTCCGCAGTGCCGCCTCATACACTCAAACGCTTTACAAAGCCAAGTGGCTTTGTTGTTGTGAGCGGTGTTTGCCACTATTTATGTTCCTGTTTACAGAGCCACGTCTGTGTAGAAGTAGCACATTTTGTTTTCAGCACTCACAGAGAACGGTAAGCTAGCAACATTCAATGAATTTGACAAAAAATGTATTAGCTTACAATTAGTTAGCTGACTATACCTTTAACTACAGTACTATTTATAGATATCCTTTACATGGAAATTAAACTGTGGTTGCATATTGAGCCTTTCATAGCCGCTGTGTGTCTAGAGTTATGTGACAGGCGTGTCTGCTACTATCTTTGACGGCAGAAAGCCTAAAACCAACTGCAACTGTTGAACCAACTGCAACTGTTTGGCGCAGATGACCGCTATTTTAAGTTCTCCAAGGAAAGCAAGTGGGCGTCATGCCTGACACAAAGGGTGTGTCCATGTGGAATGTCAAGAGTTATGTTCTCCTCATCCACAGTGTGATAAAAAGAGAAGCGGAATGCCAGTCCTTCCCAACGCCAGGGTGTGGTGCAAGACCCATTACAACATGTGCACACACCACACATGCATTACATGCCACCAAGCCCTCACTATAAGATATCTTCCACTGGATATTGATGTCTATATTTCTATAAATATACACCATCGCCCATATAACATATTTGTGTTAGCATATATGGTACAGTATACGGTGCATAGCTGTGGTATTTCTTTTGTAGCTAAAGAATGCAGACAGAGATAGCTAGTATTGTGTTGCTGGGAGGGAATACCTTCAGATAAAGCCCTCTAATTATACATTGCTCTTTTTTTCCCCTCTCATGAAATATTAAAAGTGAATGTCTTAGGTGACAATTATGGCCTCATTACGGGCTAATTTAAAGGAAATTAAAAGGCCAACCACTCCATATCATCGCCACCAGACAAATGAACTGGCCCCGCACTATAATTGAAATCTTTTGTTTGTGCAACAGACATCAGTCAGCCAGGCTAATAGCGGTGATATAATTGATTCCTACATCAATGATAGCACAGTGCATAATTGGGCCTGACCCACAGGGTTGGAGTATTCACGGGGGACAATATCATCCGGTGTGACGTCAACGCCAAGAGTGACGGCTGGTGAACTGGCTGTTCTCCGTCTACTTCACCTGGCTGCCATGGCTACCTCCGAGCGGCTCAACGTTACACCAGCATTGATTTGTTCTGCTGTGGGCTTCACTGTATTAGAGTCAAGATGGATGTAGACATTTCCCTTTTTTTTATCCCCATTTGCCATGCGGTGCCATATCAGATAAATATTGGATTTTAATTTTCTATACAAAGTAGATATTTCCCCTGAAGGATACAGAGGGTAAACATTCTGTGTGCCATTTACTGGATATGATTGTTTTAAATTATATTCAGTCACTTTTAGAGGACATGACAATCTCAATTAAAAGTTTTAGGGATGACCTGACAGCAAAGTAATTATCAAAGGCTCAAAGGCTCATTGCAACTAAAAAAGCCTAACCAGTAATTAATACAATGAAGTATCAGGTGACTTCCCATTGACAATTGCTTAGGTTACAGTGCAATTAACGATAGATATAATTAGTGTCATGTCGCTAATTAGCGACAATTGCTAGCATTGCTCGTTTATTTCTTGATGATATTTCTCACAAAGATCATTAGCGTCTTCACAATCTTCCCCATAGCATCAGTTTGGAACAGGACCAATAATACATTAAGATGTTCCTTCTGCCACAAAGTTTGAATGGCAACTGATGGGTGGGAGATTACACAAATGAAAGCAAATGAAATACGATGCTTAATTTCAGGCATGAACCTACAGTACTGCGAGCATGGAAATAAAAGCTCAACAGACAACAATGCAATATATATTTTGTCTGTCTGTACCTAATGATTGCATGGGTCAGGGGGGCAAATATGCTTTTGAAAGTTTGTAATGCTTTTCTCTTTGGCAAACGCAAAACCAAATGATTGGGGAACAAATGACTAGGTCTACAATGAATGGCCTCTCTATATTGTTTATCAATGGAATGTCATCATTCTTGCATTAATAAGTTGGACAACAGCATGATGCACATTAAAAACCCTCTGAGATTCACTTTTGTGCTGGAGCCACCAGCCGGCTGTGTATATCACCGTATCAAGCTCAAGTCCACAGCAGGCTGTCACACTCGACCAGCAGTCGCAGCACTAGAGTGTGGCCCTACTGTATCTCAGCTGATTTTGTCATAGCGGCCCTCATTAAGGCGGCAGAGAGAGCTCTATTCAGCGGTGAGGTTTTCAGCAGTGTTCCTTGTTAACCAAGATATCACCTTGGCTGCTATGAGAAGGCAAGAGAGGACTCCCCTCCGCTTCTCGCTTCTCGGTGGTGCGGCCTCGCCTGGCCATAATGAAATAATACAACAGGGGGCTGTCTCCCGTCGGGAGGTTAAGGGGTCTCTCTGCATCAATTAACATTTGGTGGGCTCTTGGAACAAGCCCAGCGAAGACTAATAACCAGGCGAGTGTGAAATCACCCTGCCCTCACCCTGCAGTCAGGTGCACTGGTAAGTGAAAATGAGTTTCAGGATTGAAAAAGAGAACTGGACGAGACAGGAGAGAGAGAGAGAGAGAGAGAGAGAGAGAGAGATCAGATAACCGTGTATACCGAGGTATTCCCACCAATCAATAATCCCAGGAGTTTTGAACAGGCCATTGTGTGTGTGCTGCTCTCTCAAAATAATAAATGTCTCTCGCTCCACCTAATGTACAACTAATAATCACAGCACCCACCATATGCCACCTGCAGCTGTTCTCCGGGCCAAGGGGACCCCGTCTCCTCACCTGGTAGAAGTTGGGCCAGTAGGTGCTGATGGCCAGCTCCACCTGACCCCAGGTGCGAGTGGCTGGGCCGGACACGTTCCACACGGGCATGCCTACAGGGCTGTTGTTCTCCTTGATGTACACGTTGAGCTGGCCCGGGTGGCTGCTCTCTCGGCCCCCAATGTAGTAGTGGAAGATGACGCAGTGCGTGTCGTTCTCCTTCAGCTGGGAAGTCAGCAGCAGGGCCTTCTGGCCGGCGAAGCGGCCCGACGTGTTGACCATCACAAAGGCCGCGCCTGCAATGTGGAGGCGCGGGCTTTTACTGTGTGTTTTCAAAACGCTGTAGCTTGTGAAGACCTCCAACAGAATGAATGGCAAATGAGAGATGAACAGTTGTGGTATGTAAAAATAAATGTTGTATCCCAAAGGGAGACAAGCCTATTTATCCGAAAGATGAGAGACACATATACAGAACTCACAGCTTATGCTGTGAGTTCTGTTATAGGGCCACAGGGAACTGACGTCAGTGTGTTACCTTGATTCCTCTGGGAGTTAGACACTCCCATAATCATTCTCAAGGATGCACACCTGCTACTTCCGTCAGTTAGAGGGGTGGGGCTAACTACTGTACAACGCCAAGTCAGACTGGCAGGTGATTTATTTAATGAAGTCAAATGTCTTAATATGATTGGCTATTTTCCTCTCTATATTTGTATTAAACTATGTTCAAGCTAGAAAGGGAAACAATTATACTTAGTGTTCAGTTTTAAAGCAAAGGCAGTTTATAGCAAGGGTAACTTTCTGGACTAGCTATTAATTCGAGACAGGTGATGATTTGCTCAAATAGATTCCAAAGTAACAGGTCATTGTTGGAGCCCAGAGCCCAGGTTAGACATCACCTCGGCTATCATTGAGAATTACGTGCCTTTATCTATACACAGAGAAATTATGTAATCTTCTTAAAATGCTGGGGTGTTTTTAGAATCGACCCCCTCCTCCCCATTCCCCCAAACGGCTCATGCTCAGGCAGATGATGAAAAATCAATAACTTGAAATAAATCTGTCAAGAAAGACCCATTTAGATTTTTTCATTTGGATTCAATATTAAAGGTTAATCTAATTCTCTCCCCACTTGCTGATAAAACACAAGTGAGAATGATTATATTGGCAAACTTTCAGTGAGACACAGGGCCATTTCACATTTAACTGGGAACAGAAATGAGGTGGCATAAACTGTTACATCCCTAAGAGACATAAGCAAAAAGACATCAAGCCATCTTATATTGAAATGACTTTGAGACACAAGCTCCTGTGCGTAACATAGCAGGGGTGTTGGTTAGATAAGCAACCTATCAATCTGAGTGAAAGACTCATCTGTATATGAGAGTGAGCTGAACTAAAAAGACACATATTTAAATGTGGCGTTTCACCCTTTATAAAGGTCAATAGCACAATATTGCTGTTATGACAGATTTGTATTGATAAACTGTATAATGCAGATTCATGGAAAACAAATTGAGCCTTCAAATAGGCTTCATTTGAAGAAATATACAGTTAAGTTCCTGTTTCCAAGCTAGATGTACTGTAAATAGGAAATAAACCCTGATAGAACGGTTTTTATTTTCAGTAAAACAAACACAACTATACGCTTTTCCCAGTTTCTAAAATATACTGCATACCTACAGTGCATGTATGACAATTGAACTACTACTTTGATGAGAGAAAATGGAATGATAATGGGCCTCTAACATCCACTGTGGATCGTCCTATAAGCATTGATATCTAAGCAGTACACTTGACTATTGAGGGCAGAGAGCAAACGTCTCCCAGCCATCAGCCCATTCCTACCCACTTGCCGGCTCTTGCAGACGCTCCCCAACCCCATCTGTTTCCTGCCTGCAGGTGCAACGACCCACGGCGCTGCTGCTGTTTACAGTAGCTAGGAGCAGTGGAGGGGATGATGACATCTTTGTGTCATCTAGATGAGCCTCTTTCTGCACAAGCCCAACATGCATCATGGGAGCATGACGCTTACGCCGTTTTGTACAAGGCTCTTCAAAGTAATTGGTCAATTGGTCTGGCACAAAATGACATGTTATCACAGTGAACCCAATATAGTTCATACTGCTTCTTTGTATATACAGTGTACATGTATATAGGTGGGGTTTTTGAGGATGCTCAATTATATTTCATATTCATATTATATTTTATATATTTAATTTGTGTGTACGGTTGTTAGTTTTGTGGTATGACATTATGGTATCAAAAGAGATTGTTTATAGTTCAAGACCTCAGCTACGAATGATGGATTAAAAATGATGTTGACAACTACTAGTGCAAGACAGCTAGCCAAAAAGACCGTGTATGCTTACACTGTACTGACGGAAAGTCGCTTTGGACCAAACCATCGGCTAAATAGGCTAAATTACCTGCATTGCAGACATATTTCTATATGGTATATGAAGGGCAGGAGTCTAAACAACCTTCAAACACTTATTTGTCCAACGCCAGTCAGCTGGCTCTATACTTGGGGTTTTGAGGTCTCTTTAATAACACTCCACCATCTGTTCAGGTGGTGAACACATATTTGTTTTCCCCCAGAGTGGTATCATGAACCCACGGTGTGATGTGGACCAGCACTAATAATCACACAAGGAACTGTTCAATTGAAACTCCTGTAACAATGACAAAGACACCAGCATGTCTGCTTTCCCAAATCATTTAAAAACACGTTGCTTGCTAATAATTGCAAACAGTCACGTTGTGACATTGTTGCACATGAGATTTATGCATGGTTGTATTCTGTCAGTAATTAAACACCAGTAGCATGTGCTCCATGCTACTAAGTTCATAAAATGTTAATAAAACAATAGGTGCACAAACTGTGTAAAAAGTTGGCTTTATGTGATGACGATTCATATTTATCATCCTATCATATATGTCAATCTGTCTGTGCTCACTGTCATTCTTGTCCTGAGCTCATCAAGTACACACACACACACACAAACGCACACACGGACACACATACACACACACAAACACACACATGCACACATACACACACACACACAGGACCTTCTATAACACGACAAGCTAATTAGCCTACTAGTCTAAGAGCAAATTATAATGAGATTGTGTTAACGCTCTGCTAATGTGCTAGTATTGCGGAGGTGTGTTCTCTCTCTATCTCTCTCTCTGTCTATCTCTATAGTGCCTTGACTAAAGCATGTGCAGGACCAATTAAAATGATAGCGCTCTCTACACACTTGAGGCCTGTCTCTGCTCTGTAACTCCATAAAGGGCATTGCTCTGCTGTTGTCGGTATTCAAGAGCACATATTTATTATTATTCCAATGTAGGCCACTTTTTCACCTTCCATTACAATCATGGCAGCGAACATTGATGCTGGTATGAAAAATTAATTAGGAAAAGACAGTGTTTGCACCGTTCATTCATTCAAGTTGCTGCTCTTTTAATATTATGCTGCTAAGTTTAATAATATATAAAAACTATGTACTATAATTATTAATTTAATTTACAATTTTACAAAAGTAAAATAGATATACAGTATATGCTTCTTTTTTTATACTAAAAGCCAAAACATCACTTTAAAGTAGCCTACACTAAATTGTTATAACACAGCTAGAATGACACATTTCCATCCATTATGTTTGGAACGCTGTGAGGCTGTTACAGTGTGAGCCTATGAGCTCTGTGGCGGGAGAAGGAGACAATAGTGCCAACTACTCAGCACTTACAGGCCTTCAAACAAAACATGTATTTAAAGTGTAACTGCACCCCAGCTGATAAATGCATAGTCAATGAGCTGAGTGAGAGGAGGGGAGTGGGGGCCATATTAACATTCAAATGTTTTTATTTGATGACGCACACGCTGACGAGGAGTATTGTTGGAAACCAGACAAGTTCAAGGAAAGTTTTAAATGATTTGACGTGAAGAGCCATTTTCAGACTATAAAATCCAGATTTTTTAATAAAAACCGTATTATTTAGTTTACAGCTCAAAAGACAATTTAGTGTGCAGTTACTCTGCACTCACACAGCCACAGTCAGCTACAAAAAGACAGGCCTTCATACATTTCAATGAATGCCGGGAGAATATGGGCAACAGTGAGCGGAAATGCGGCCGGCTACTTTGCAGCTGGTGACTTTCACCAATGTTGAGTTTAATTTTCAGTGTCACGCGGTGTTGTGACTCAACAATAAGAGACTAGATGTGTATCGGCGACGCCCCTTCCTCTTCTTGGCAATCGAAAATGGAAGAGAAACTGTGTGCTTGTTCGTTTACCGAGACATATTCATAAATATGAAGGGTGGAAGCAGGTTTCGGAGGTTGTATTTATCACCTGTGAGGTTTATTACTGTATTGAATGCAAAACCAAGCAAATCCTGACACGCTATAACACCATTCATTGACCAGCAATGATGATTACAGTGATAACATACTGTAACTAGAGGTTATCTACCATTTACGTAGTTTGTTCACATAGCGTACCGCTTTGAGAGACAGGATAGACTCACCCACCAGCAACACAGCAAATCCAGAGTGGGCCAGAGTGGCCAACGGCTACAACCAGCTACAAAATCACTGATCGCAGGATTACACTTTAATGTTTCAGCCACAAGGGTAATTCTAGGTTGAAGATGTTGCTAACTGAGAAGAAACAACTGTAGTAAAATAAGTAGAAACTGAGAAAACATCTCTGGTGGCAAAATGTATTATTAATCACCAACTAAATGTGTTATTTGACAACCACAAAAAGTTATTTTATTTAAGAATTTCTAAAGACTCCTTGAAGTAAGATAAAAGGTATGTAAATGAAATAATGTTTATTTATTTGAAAAAATTCCAATCTTCATAGTGCTTTCACAAATTATTTGGCTCTATGTTGTTTAGATGCTAGTCGCTTGAAATTTTTATTTATTTTTTACAGTCCCTTAACCGCTAGCATAATAATTAGTTGATGGTGCCTTAGTACCACTCGTCATCTTTTTACTAGGGCTGGCAGAGTTAACTCGTTAATTAGTGTTTAAAGCATTAAAACAAATATTAACGCAATTGACGCAAAACCTTTTCTATCTCCAAATGACTTATTGATCCAGCAGATTAAAACCTGAATTATCCACTAATAATAGTGACACCATTTTTATGTCTTTGTGGACGAATTATATTATAGCAATATATTTTTATTTTTCAGCTAGTAAAAAATAATAGCAAAGAAGTACTATTTTCTATGAAAAGTGTATAATTACGACCTGAGCAGAGAACGACATAAACGTATGTGCTTAGTACTGTAGATACATGGCTGGTTATCAAAACGTACCACCCCTGTTCCTTCACAGGGCTGTGTGACAAGCTGCTGCTGTGTTGTTGTCACAAACAACAACAAACTACATCCTGCCTCCCGTATCCTTTACTGTAGTCTGGACGGCGAGGTGGAATTAATACGCACCTTGAAAACACTGCTGAAAATAAACCATATGTGGTTCAAAACCCATAAAACTATGTTCAAAACACGTTTGAGTACTAGCAGTAAAACAGTCGTAGCCTCATGTCAACACAGATACATGGAAGTCGGAGCGGGGTGGGCAGTGGCTTGTTTAAAGCAACAGTCACTGAAATCTGATTGTTTTTCAAGAGTTGTGGTTGTGATCATGCTATTCCAAATATTTTATGTAGTATTTTCACCTTAGCTGGTCAACTACATTGCTTTGAAAAGTCAAGGAACTGTGTAAAAAAGTGAAAAGGAGCATGAAGTGACTCCGTTAATCATTTGACAGCCTTACTTTTTACATTTTTGCAAGGCAGTGTCCCTTTACAGAACAGATAAGCCACACAACATAGCAAGTTGAACACTATACACAATGTAAACAGATTTGCTCTCTCTGTTTTATTAAAAAAATATTGACGCTCAAAGTATGAATGCTGTAACCTAATATAAATACAATTTAAAGTAGACTATACCTACGGTTACATACGGGCAGATCGATTGGTGCATCTCTATGAAATAACAAAAAAAAATGCTTTGACATTATGTTTTCAGTCTTTTCGAAACCCATGCGTTCCAAAGCCTCTCAATCTTGAAAACATTTGAAATGTGTCAGAGAATAATGCATGGCACACAAACATTACCCTGAGACTCAGGCGGCAGGTAATTAGCAATGTCAAGTTTCACACAGAGATAACTATTTCTGTCATGTGTAGAGCTGGTAGCATTATCAAATAGATAATAGAATCATGAGAACACACACACACACTATTGTATATACCATTCTGATAAACAAGGTTCAGATCTATCATGTAACATACAGTACTGTGCTCTAGTGCTTTAGGGCTTTTCATTTTCAACAGGACTGGGCTAGATGTGGTCAATTGACTGTGGCAATTGTAAGTTTCATTATATTCCTCAGTTCTTAAATCATAAGGTGGGCGGAAAGCTCTAGATGCTCTTGTGTAATTTAGTTCACGTGAACAGGGAGCTGTCTTATCATAATCATCAAAGTCTATAGGGTGGAGGTATTTGGATTCATTATGAGTTGAGTGATGGCCTTAGTGGGGGATATAATTTGCAATAATGACTAGTGCTCATTATTTCTCCTGCATTCAGGTCCTGAACCTTGTGAAAAATCATTATGTGGGGGGAGGAAAATCAGAATGGAGCTCTTTAAACCCAAACCCTCCAGGTCTCATTTGCTAATAAAATTCACAGAGGTCACACCAGTAGAAAAGCTTGGCGGCTTCGGAAATGTCAATGAAGACAGGGCTATTCTCACTTTCTGCCACCAATCAAAAATGCTCTCGCTGTGAGGGTTAGGCTGTTAATGTGAAGAGCCATGGCCTCGACTCAATTTTCCAGAACTTCTCCTGTGTCCTTTGAAACATGAAAAGAGCGAGAAAAAATAACACTGAATGAGTTTGGGGGGCTTTCTGCATGACGATTCTCTTTGACGGTGTCGAACAGATTCACCCAGAACCATCCATCATGCCGATCACGTCTCAGCCACGTCTCTTTATGCTGATGGAAACAGCAAATGGCTCTTTTTAAATGTTTAATGGATATGTCCTTTGTTGATGGCCGTCAATCATCGGAAGATCTTCATGGATTACAGTAATATGGCATCTCAATGTACTTTTGTATCCCAAAGAGATATAAGCTTGAAGAGAGCACAAAGTGGATTTTTATGAGTCACATAGATGAATCATTTGAAGTAAATGCACATAAATGTATTGTACCCTATGGACTTAATTCAAATACGGTATGCAAATGTGTCCTCTATTGTAACGCCACTTCATGACATCATAATCCTGTTTAAAGACACAGGTGCAATCCTATTTGGCCAGACCAAAGTAAAGTGCAGGCTAACCGTACGACACACGCTCACACACAAAAAGTATCTCGTCCTGAGGAATTCATTCTTGAATTCGTCATGGTAATCTGATGCTCTGTTTTGGCCCTTAATCATATGATGCCAGTTCTCTTTAACCTCGTGACCATGGCAACACCACGCAAGCTGCATGCTACATGCACGCACACACGCACGCACAATGTTAGGATTGCCTCAAACGTAATTATCTTATTTACTCATCACAGATACCCCCCCACCATCCCCATTAATGGCAAATCTCATCTTTTGCTGATGTGATTTATGTTCTTATTAGATTTCTGACGCCCTTCAGTCAGTGGGACGTCTCTCCTCTCTCATTGTTTAGCAGCTATCTCTTCTTTCACTTTGTTTAGAGTGTCTTATAAATAGCAGCGCAGAGTCTCAACAAGGCAAGGGGTTCCCGGTGGTTCGGCCACTTCATTACCTCCCGATGACATGGAAGGGAGATGGGGAACTGTCCCGTCTTATCCATATGCATTGACTGCCTGCTGAGAAATGGCACCCAACTGGGTTCAGGAGTGGGTCCCGTATGAGTGCACTAAAATCAGCACTGCCCTATGAAAACCCTTGTTCCCTCGACCCCTCGCTCTCCGAGGGGGAGTGGGGAGATGAGTTGTTATCGACCAAGGATGTGCCACCAAACATCAGACCAACACACCTGGTGACTCATCTCTGACATATGCAGGCAAACACTGTAGCAATAAGACAGTAATCCTTTGAGCTGGATCTGCTTGTGCTGTTGTGCTTAGCATAATGCAACAGCATTATTAACGTGAGCTAGAGGGCCACCGTTCTCCTCCTCCTCCTGCCGCTCCTCCACAGAATGAGTCTCAGGGGAGCAGAAGGCCACTGCTGGCAACATCTCCCAGCCCATCGCAGAGCAGGCTTGCTCTGCTACAGACAACACACTGGCACCACACTAGACCCAGGCACACACACACACACATCTGGACACCCCCACTAAACACAAGCACACACACATACACACATCTGGACACCCCCACTAAACACAAGCACACACACAGATACACATCTGGACACTCCCACTAAACACAAGCACACACACAGACACACATCTGGACACTCCCACTAAACACAAGCATACACACAGACACACATCTGGACACTCCCACTAAACACAAGCACACACACAGACACACATCTGGACACTCCCACTAAACACAAGCACACACACAGAAACACATCTGGACACTCCCACTAAACACAAACACACACACACACATCTGGACACTCCCACTAAACACAAACACACACACATCTGGACACCCCCACTAAACACAAACACACACACACACAACTGGACACTCCCACTAAACACAAGCACACACACACACAC
>JAODLL010071525.1:0-16616 GCA_026546735.1 Forbesichthys agassizii | reverse complement strand
ATATATATATATACACACACATATACTGTTTTGTTGACTGACTCAAGTTTTTAATGTTTTTTATTTCAAAAAACATGTTTTATGAGAAACGGTTTAGTTATTTGTATTCCTTCCTCTCAATATTTGACAAATTCTACTGAACCATTGAACCACCCAGTTTCCCTCCCTTTTTTGGTCCTATAGCATCTCAGGTCAACAGCAGGCCGCAGAGGATGGAACCAAACCAAGGGGTCTCCTGACCACTGAACTCTGAAGGGGGAAGAGGGCGGAGTCAACCACACATGCGACCTTCTCCATCTAGCAAGAGTCTTTTAATGTTCTCCACTACAGTCCAGTTAACCGCTAAACTAGTCTCTTTACCTTGAAGCTTGTCATTGACCGATTCAAACAGTTATAGCCTTTTTACCACTTTATTTTAGGTCTTTTTATATACACCACCGTTTTGGAACAGGCGTTTCCAGTCCTCTCCTGACATGACCTTCGTTCTCACTGTTTGTGTAAATGATATAACAATCTAAGAGTTCAAAACTAAATCCACCCTCAGATTTATGTTTGTCTCTTCTGAAGAATCACTGGATAGCAACACTGGACCTTGAACTGGACTTGTTCACTGGAAAAAATATAGAGAAAACCACCAGAGTTTCCACAAAATGGCTGTTTTACTTATACATGTTTTTATTGTTCTAGAAATGTTTTAAGTTCCTACACCAGCGCGAAATGTTACCGTTTTTTGAAATCTCTTAGATAAAGCTGACTACACAAAAATATGTAGCAACTAAAGCTAAGTACATTTTTAGCCTGGGAATCGAGCCGGACTTAGGCGGTCAACCTGTCCTTAACACTACTGTTCTTGTTCGTGTCCACGTGGAATGCAAATTTGCTCAAGTAGAAACACTAAATGTTCAGTGAAATGAAACACACAAATGTCAGCTATTTTAGATTTTATTTACCTTGTTAGCATTTTAAAATGTTAAATGCGCCTGCCTTATGAAGTTTATTACATAGCTTTAGCTTATTCTAGAATGCTGGACACGCTTCTTTATGGAAATTGCACACCTATGTTTTTCATGTTAATGTTGCAGTATGAATGATTCCTACCAGCAAACACCGCTTGGCTGTTTTAGCATTATATATCAGATGTATTGAACCTCCATGCTTTGACCGTAAACATTTTTCAGGCTGCGTTTGTGAACCGAATCCCTTCCCACATAACTTGAACATGGTCATGGTCTGCTTTAAATAATAGTAATGTAAACCTCCACTATAAAAATGGTCACTCTCCAATTGTTGACCATTGAAAGGTACAGTATTAGTGATCTCTGTTCTGTTACTGTAGCTGGCTGTAGTTATTCAGGAGGTATATGTAATGTAAATGACAGCAGCAGCATGGGTCTCATGCCAAGGAGTGTATTTTCTAATCACAGCTGACTGAGCTGTGAAGCAGA
Organism: Forbesichthys agassizii; assembly: GCA_026546735.1. NCBI lineage: Eukaryota > Metazoa > Chordata > Actinopteri > Percopsiformes > Amblyopsidae > Forbesichthys > Forbesichthys agassizii. The sequence continues at coordinate 15,171 of JAODLL010071525.1, read as the reverse complement.
GAGCAGTGTTGCTGGAAATAATCACATCTGCTTATGTGACATCTTTTCTAATTGTATATTCAACTTGTTGACATTACTTCTTTTTTGTATACACACATGCCTGATTTGCCTGTCAAGAACATTGTTTGATCGTGGCTGGATTTTATGCTGGACTGGTCTGACATCCAAAGTGGCATTTGATATGCCATGTTCAACTATAGTTTGAAATACTAGAAGGTACAAAAAAGGCATGATTATTCTTCTGTAAATACAGAAAGTTGTTCTATCTGCATAAAAGTGCTAATTAGCGTAACTATAACAACTGACTCAGCTGACAGATATACAGTATTGGAAGCGCTATATCAGTGTTCTGTAGTCAAACTATTTTTGAGGAAGTACAGTTAACTCCAGTTTAAGTGCAATTTTACTCATGTATCTCTCGCAGAGGGTTAATTTCTCATTTTTGTAATAGCACTGAAAGTATTTAAAGGCAAAATATGACTAGCTGAATGCACATTTCTATTTAACTTCATTTAATTATTTGAGGGAGCTGATATCCTGTGATTAAAAATATAAGTTTATATTTTGAGAGCTGCTTCATTGATATTGGACAGGACACTGACAGTGCCAGAATTTCCCTGCAATGTATCGGGCTTCAGTGGCAGTAGCCTGCTTGTCTAAATACTATCCAAGATCTTTGTAAGAACTCGTCTACTTTCCAGCAATGAGTAGAATGTATTCCAGTAGACTTTGTACATTAAGCTCAAGTAAAAATCCTGCAGACCAAAATGCCTGGTAGTTTTTCTTACTCCACTATTGACTTCCACTTTTTTCATGCATTTAGTACACTTTTTTTAAGGTACAGTAGGTGAATCTAAAGAGTGTGAAAAAAAATGTACTTGACAGCCATACATGCAGTATGTATTTGTGGAATCTGTGACTTATTGTATCTGCTACAATACATGAATTACATGTATACAAATATTGAGAATACCCAATATATACAATACTGAGAATATAGGCTACAATGAAACCTATATTCTCATTGGTAAAATAATTTTAACATAGTTATATGTGAGCATAAGGTGGCAGCATGTGGGCCTGTAAATTAAACTTTTTTTTTGGTTTTGGAGTCTTAGTGTTATCAAACACTACCATGTTGTAAAATTACCAAATGTATTTGATAAAGCTGCCAATAAGTGTTTCGGCCAATTCATTCAAAACAGTACATTGTGTCTGAAATCGTTTCATAGTGTTGTATTATCTATACGCTTATTTGTGACTTCTCTTCAGATATTTGTTTTTATTTAATAGGCTAAACATGCATTCATGATCCTGGCGATTAGTATTTTAGTTTGCAGTCATATCAGCTCAAACCACTGGGGGGAAGTGTTGCGCCAAAAACTCGTTTACGAGGCATCGTGCATTTGGAGTTTATCGCGCTAAGCAAGTCATCTATATAATGTTTAAAATAACCAGCCTTAATGCTGGTCCCGATCTTATGTTTCTATGTGGATTTTTTGCATTGTTTTTTTTAAAGATTACACTATAGGAGAGCTACAGCTAAATGCAGTACCCTATAGGGCTCTTAAGTGTAGGGTATTGAGCATACAGGCAGGACAAGGTGCTGTTTGTCCAGGGGCCAAACCAGATTTTGATACAACCCAAGGTGACCAAACATTTTTTACATTTTTGACTTCCTATAGGTCTCTAGTTTATATTTTGTTATGATAACCCTGCATACGTTGTAGCAGAACCCACCCCATACTAAGTAAAGTCACATTTGTTCACATTTTCATAGAAGCATTGAACTTGGTACAGTTTTGGGCCCTGAACATTTTCAGAAATGGAGCCAACACAAAAACACCTTGTGGTGACCATGGCAACCATATCCCTTTCCGGCAAAATTTAATTCTGCATGTTGCATCATATCTCCTGGAGCAAACATGGTATAGGGAGCAGCTTTAAGGCTGGTTATTGGCATAGATGATGCCTACTCCTATGTTTTGATGGTAAGGGAATACACCAATGCCATATATCATAGATTGTTCAGGTCAATCGGTAATGGTGAATTCAGTGATTGTACGCTGAATTAAATGATGAGAGAGTGAAATCACAATATCTGAGAACCTAGGCTAGACTGTTGCATGAGTGTTGTCATAATCATTGTGTTCATTGTTCATTCTACACTGCAAAGTGTAGAACAATATTCAAATTGACCATAATAATTTATCTTTAGAACAATTTCTCAAATAAATATTAACTTCAGTCTCCTCCACACTGTGAGCTTTTGTGCATTTGCAAAGCCCCCACCAGCCTGTCTGGTAGCAACACCAATTCAAGGATAGAGGTTCCTGTGGAAGCGTTGACCACAATGGTCTCCAATCCCTTGGGTACATTAACACCAGTTGGTTGGAGATTCCTTATTTGGTGTCACCTCAAGTGCTTGTCCCCAACTGTGGGGGACAAGCACGGAACATCCTCAGACCTGAACATATATGGTCATAACTGGGACCAAGACATCCTCATGTGGCATCTGTAAATATTACACCTGACTGACTGATTACAAAACTTAACTAATCCATACGGTGTTAGCCTCGTTCTTATTTAATACACAGTAGCTGCGTTTACATGGAGTATACTATGTCAATAAATTGACCACAGAGGATTCAGTTCTTGATTCAGGTTGTCTACAATGTTCTTCCTAACCCATCCAACCTGTTCACATGGGGAAAAGTTAAAAACACCTGCATGCCCTCTTGTTCCAAGACAGGGACCCTCGAACACATCCTGAGCAGCTGTCACAAGGCAGGAGGTGAGGGTTGTTTTAACTGGAGACCAGGTCCTGAAGTCATTGCTGAGGTAATCAACAAGTGGATTAACAACAACAGATACGCCCAATCGCCAATCGATTCAGGCACCAAACAGCCAAAACGATTGTGTTTGTAAAGGAGGGAGAGCGGCATAAGAAAAAGCTGCACTGTACGTTTGCCTGCCATGGCCATCACCGACTACCTAGTCCACATTGAGACCAGACATCATCTTGGTCTCTGAGGCCACAAGACATCCAATCTTATTGAAGCTGACTGTGCCCTGGGAGGAGAGGGTCCAAGAGAGGAAAAGAGCGTTGTACCAGGAGCTTTGTGAAGGACTGCCGCAGGAATGGGTGGAGGACACGGTGTATACTAGTGGAAGTGGGCAGTCGGGGTTATTCCCCAAGTTATTCCCCCAGCTAGGCCTATGGAAGATGATGTAACCCTAAGCATTATGGGCGCATGCAGGAAAACTGTCAACAACAAATATAGAGGTGGTAGAGTAAAAAAATCCAGATGGCTCTGGCTAAAAAGGAATGAATTGTGCGATCAGTAGAATGCCATTCGGACAACCAACCTCAGTCGAGTCGCCTGGTTGAGGGTGTCCGTTGCAAGACCGAAATAGCCAATGACTCCAGGATACAACACTGATGATGTGTCTCAGTTTGTGCATGTCGTGATGTGTGATTCAGTGATAAAGTGACTCTTTACAGTCGCTGTGTATTATCAGATTTATTGAAGAAAATTATTAAGTATCTAAAATTGTACACAAATGCAAATGCAACAGTGATATTACAGTTTAGCCTAGGGTCACAGATACTGTAATTTCCTCCTCTGAGTTCACCATTACCGATTGACCTGAACAATTTATGATGTCATATATGGCGTCACCTATATGTCTTATGTTTGATTCAGGAGATATGATGCAAAATGCATAATTTAGTTATGGCGGAAAGAGATATGGTTGCCATGGTAAAAAATGTTCAGATTCCCAAACTGTCCAAATGTAGCAAGTTTTATGCTTCTATGAAAATGTGAACATGAACAAATGTGTAACATATCACCATAAACTATACAGAAATCAGGGATGTATTACTTGGTTTGGGGGTGGGTTTTGTTCACAGAGAGATAACTATCAAGCTAGCAAGCTACAATATATGCAGACCAAAATATATAGACACGTTGACATATAGGAAGTCAAAAATATCAAAAATGCTTGGTCACCTTGGGTGGTACCAATTTGTGAAAATATCAATATTGCCCCCTGGACTATGTAGGCTACTTATCTGTGTGATGTTTCTGTTTGGTAATGCTGGGGAGATGGGGTCACGTGACCGCTTTGGGCTAAAGTTCTGTCAACACCAAGACTTCTTGCTGAGCTGGCTAAACTGTGCTGTGGGTGTAATAGCTTTTCTGCATAACTAATGAACCGTTTCCCTTTGAATTCTAAAATCTTAATTCTTAGGAAACTCTCATTGTTTGTACACGACCTTGATTGTGGGTCCTGTCTAATGGCTGTGTCCACCCACAAACTAGCTAGATGAATACAAATTGAGAGATAAACTCTGTTATGTTGTCTCTAGGGCAATAATAACCATAATAACTAAGATGCAACAATGCACGCATTAGCTACATTTGTTTTAATGTGTTCTTGCCAGGGGGTCTTAGAAGGGGGATGTATTAAATCACAAGAAATAAATAAATACAAATAAAATACTGTATTTACAAAGCTCATATTAAAAGCTACTGTTAGGAAAGCAGAACGTGGGTTATATTAATAGCATTTACATCACATATTGATTAACACTGAAGGGAGATAATAGAAAAGCACTTCAACCAATCCCCTGTTCCTGCATCAGAGCACTGAAACACTATTAATATCCAGCAGCGCGTCTTTTTTGTAAGAGGACAGACAACAGACGAGCCTATAATGCTTTTGGCAGATGGACAGACTTCAATTAATGACCTAGTTTGGAAGCTATGAAAACCAATGCTAAGGTATACAGTATTTGTACAGTAGGGAGACTGTTGTAACATGGGTCAGTTTTAACATGTATAATTTCTCCAATCAGGAATAAGTAATAAATCACCTGATTCACTCTGCACATGCCCAACTTAGTCCTTATTGCAAATGTGATGAAGTAGCACCCTGCTGTGGCAGACAGTAATTTGAGGTATGAAAGAATGACTTCATTTATTTTTGTGATAGCATTGCCTGCGTTGAATTTAAGCTCATGAAGCTCATTATTAATTGTGTGTCTAGTAGATATACGTATACAGTACGTTTTTACTTGTAAAGTTACTTGTGAAGATGTTACTGGTAAGACAATCCAGTTCACTACTACAGGAGTCTGGGCTGTAGTTGTAACAGAAATAAAATAGTACAGAATTACAACCAAGAAAAAGTTAAGATATATGTATACATTTTCATTGAATTTCATTATGTCTAGATCTTGGAGAGAAACTGACAAAAAATGTGTCATGTGACTGGCGGTACAAGACATTACACGTGCTATAAAAAGTGTACAGTATTAGTTTCTTATTATTAATTAAGAATATGTATTATGTATACTCTCTCTCTCTCTCCCTCTCTCCCTCTCTCTCTCTCTCTCTCTCTCTCTCTCTCTCTCTCATACACACACACACCAATTATGTCAAGGCATTGTCTGTAAGTGTTGAATAATCTTTCAATATAAAAGTTTTTTCCTAGTCGTACAGCAAAAAAGTTAGGGTATGATAAAAATAAAAGTGCAATAACAAATTAAAAATGGTTCTGCTTAATTGGAGTAATTTGCAATGGAATAATATGGGACCTTTAAATATAAATAAATTATTCAACATGAATGAATTGATCATGCTACTGGTCCTACTCATGGAATAGAACCCTGGAGACTTCCTGTGTGCGCGCTCACTTCCTGTGTGACAATACAGAGGTGCATTTCAGCAACATATCAGATATTATAGACTGATAAATAAAAAGGAACAGTTATGGGAATACAGGCTACTGCAAAAGAAAAGCAGTCTATCCTTCTATACTACTGCGACAGCTTCGGAAAAATCCACCGGTAAACACAACACGTAGATGTGTGTGTGTGCATGCATGTGTGCGTGCTTGTATGCGTGCGTGTGTGTGTGTGTGTGTGCATGTGCATTCTCACGTGGGCTATGTGCAAAAGTGACTAACACATACGAGATGGAATTCTCAGTATCAGCCACCACAGTAGAGGCCATTGTGTGTCTAGGCTAGCTGTAGCAAGCGATAGCATTCTGTAGCAGCATCTAATCTATCAAAATAAGATTGGTGTGTGTGTGTGATGCGCGGAGGTTGGTATTCATAGCCAAAGCACTGAGACGAGAGTGAGAGGTAATTGATCCCTAAAGGCGTGTATTGTATGCCAGGTTTTCACCTGGCACACACACAAACACTCACACACACACACACACACATTTCCTGTTACTGTATGTGCCAGATTCAGTAAAAAGCCTCATTATTCATAGGAGAATTGACACATAGCACTTTATGTCTTCCTCTCTTTTGCTTTTCCGTCTGTTGGGCATCCGTCTGTCTCATTGCCCCTCCCCTTTCTATTCTATTGTAATACATACATTTGACTTGACTATTCTGTCCACCCCCCCTCCCCCTCCTCTTCTCTCTTGCTCTCTCTCTCTCTCTCTCTCTCTCTCTCTTGCTCACACGCACGCACACACAATATAACCCATGGCACACTTTGCCACAGTGTCCAAGAGTTACAATCACAACCTCACAGTCAGCACACTGTTCATATCTAGTCAGGCACAATTTCAACACATGTAAGCAATGTAGTGCAACACTAACGTAACACAAAGAGTTTACCTTAAAGTTACAGTACGGGTAAATCACCTTAACTTTAGAGTATGTTTTCACTGCAGCTCCTCGCCGTAAACAATGTGACTATGGTTGTTTACAAATAGAAAGTGTCCCTTGCCCGTAAAATAACCTTAAACAACGGAATGACTTTCCCAACGCTTCTAAACTGCAAAGTGTGTGCGCAGTCCGTTGCCATATTGAAATGTGCCCCTCCAAATGTCAGTCTGGTCTTTTCAAGCTGTCTGCGATGACAAATGGCTGACAGAGCCCAGAGATTCCCCGACACATAAACAGATCCATATGAATGAGGTTCTCTCTCTCCCCACAGACGAAAGGCCTATTGTTGCTGTTATCAATATGCCAGGTTCAATGGCAGGCCACAGGCATGCCTGACAGACACGGTGTATGTGTATGGGCGTGTGAGAGAGAGAGAGAGAGAGAGAGACAGACAGGCATCTCGACGGAGCTCGTCAGTGGCAGAGCGGACCTCGTGTGCGTTATCAACGACACACATACAGGCAAAAGTCAACCCCCCCCACCGCACACACACACACACACACACGCACACACACACACACACACACACGCACACGTAAAAGGTGTCACTCAAGTACAAAGACAGATGTTGTGGATACAGTCCCTCAAACACTTTGCATCATCCAGCTCTGTGCTTCACATTCCTGCTCTCTAAATGCTTACTGCAATGTATTCTATACAGTAGGCTACATTTAGCATGTATCCAGCTAGCCTATGCATGCAGTTATCTAATACCAGCCTTTTTTGCCATCTATATGTGCTATATTTGCCATTAGCCTATTGCAACTAGTAGTATAATAGCAGTTGGACTTTCATCTAACTTTCTATCTTCACACCTGACATTAGCTTGAGTGTGTATTGTTCGTATTGGTGGCTCCAGTGAGAACCCCTCTGCTAACTGTAACTGCAAGGTGTTACTGCCATGTCGAAGTCAGCGAGCTATGCAGGAACAGAAAGCGGGAAACACATGCTGAAATGTCACACAGTTTACCTTTACTTCTAATTAAAGTGACTTTACCGCGAAGGGGATTTAATATGCTGTGTTCAGAAAAGATGTTCTATAATATAATTCTGCTTTGTTGTAATATATCTGTCCTTATAGGTGCTTTAAGATCAATTTAAAGGTTTTTGTGCTCCTATGTCAGTACCCTTACAACAAAGCTAACAGCTAGATATAGAGAGAGTCTTTATTCATATTAAAGTAGACTTGACTGGGTGGCAGACAATAGATGTGCATGTTAGTATCTCATTAGTCTTTGGTGTCTTTAACATTCAGGAGAAATTCCATTAGTGGGCCCAATGTGCCTGTTCTTTTAAAACACTCATTCAACAGATGGCTTGGTTTCATGGAGACTCTCGTAGTAGTGGCCCATTGAACTGAGATTTGGCTGAAGGCTTTAACACAGCTGGAGATGGGAAGTGTGTTTGTTGTGCATGTGTGTGTGTACTGTATGTGTGCGTGGGTGTGCACATGTGTGTGTGTGTGTGTGTGTGTGTGTGTGTGTGTGTGGACGGGGGATATTTTGTTTAGTCACAAGGCTTGAGTAGACTGTCCAAGACATACAACAGGTCCAGTCTTATGGATTGAGCTTTTATGTGCAGAACATTGGGGAACGATAAAGGTCTCTTCATTGTATGTCTCACTGCACATAAACGTCTTCTGGTAAATACCACTTACAGTTAATTAAGTCTCCAATCAGCTGACTGGCATAGATTGGCATTTTTTTGCATAATCGTGAATAATAATTTTTATTGGCATTTAGTAAACCCTTTTCATATTATGATTATTAGTTAGCCTAATCCATTGTGGTGCAATTTGTATTGTGTGGTTTTCTTTTCAGTATTCAATCATCTATTTGCTAGTCCTTTCTCCAAATCATTCATGTCCCCTGTGGCTTGCCGTATCCCAATCGCTACCACAACACATCTGTGGCACCACAGAAATGAAACTTGGTTTCCATGACAGCCATCATGAAGACAGACAACTGCCATCTGCCGAGGGTCGATTGACTCAAAAGGGAGAGCTGTGTATGAGTGTGCGGGCGCGCACACACATACACAAAAGAAATGACAGTATGCTATTTAAGATGCAAAATATACTTTACCATAATCCCTCTTTTTTGTTTATTTCACAGTATAGTAAACCATTATGATCAATCTTGTTATCATTCACGTTACTTTATTAAAATGTTTTCCTGCTCGTCTATGTCTAAATGGTTGGTGGGCAGTTTAGCTTTGAGAAATGAAACATTTTTTGAAAATGCATATATTTTGGATTCAGATTTGTCGATGTGACAAAATAAAAATGTACACTTATATTGTAAAACTAAAAAGACATCTGTTTTAATATGTTATGTTAAACATATGGTGTCAGTTGCCATCATTTGATGTCAATATGAATTCATATTGACATATGTGAAAACCATCAGGTACCATATCTAATTACCATCAGTAATTAGATATGGTACCTTCTGCTCTCCTGACCCAGTTGATTCCCAATATATTACTGTAATTATTTTTATATTCAAAGTCTAACATCCTGAATTGTTATGTCGGCACGTGATTATTTTACAACCAGAAGAGTCACATGACAAGGGAGACAGCGGGAAAGGTGAACGACATGCATCCTTAGAGGTCATTCCAGAGAACAGCAACCGACATTTATGCACTAATTAATGCATTTACTTGCAGTTTGTTATTGTTGTTGGAGGTGTTTATTTAGGCTAGAATAGTGAAGTGCTTTCCCATTAACAGCAGTAGTTGGTCTGCCAAACGGCGTATAGAAGAACATTCAAGTAAATGCAAAATGTCCCCATTGACCTACAAGATGGTCATGCCTGTTTGGTTTGAGGGTCATCACTTATACCAACCTAAATGGATAGTGCCAGATTATATCTTAATTTAAGAAAATTGTTCAAATGCACATTTTAATCACTAACAGGACCTTCTGCATTTGCTCACCGTATTTATCAGATGATTGTTCTAATGGTTAAATTATGCTAGCATTAAATAATGATAGCATTGCTTGTTGTCATTTCAGTCAAATAATTGTTGTATGCTACACTGCAAGACCTGCTGAATTTGTAAAATGAAAAACCCCAAAACACACTACATACATAAACACAAGCTCTTCATCAGCACCAGACCCAAATACCAGGTTAAATGGTATGCTTCACTGTCGGTCTAGTGCTCTCACTATTATAAACATTTAACTGTTGACATAACCTGTCTGTAACCTTGTTGTGATTCATATCTGTGTCTGTATGTTTTGGGGGATTTTTTTTCTTTTCATGGGAACTAAGAGAATATTAAAACATTAATTCTTCCAAACTATTGATGTTTATTGCATTTTTTTCTTAAATGCATACAAAATATATCACAATACCCAAAACAAACACAACAAAGCCTACAATATGTTCAAATTGGGACACACAGAGTTAATAACCCTGGAATGTGGGCTTCTGATATTATCCTGCTTTAGAAAATGCAATTTTTTAGATTTTCCATTTTACGGACATTTATTAAAACATATTCACTGAAGAGTGAATTACAGCAGAATCTTAAGGCTACAATGAACTGCACAGATACCTATCTCAAAGCAAAGGAATTAAACAGTTTTTAAACCTTTATTACATGGTTAAGTGTAACACTTTGGGGTCCTGTACTATATTCGACATGGTCAACTTGTTCAATAATTTAAAAAAGATCAGTGCTTTGTAAAAGAAGATGTTTTTTTGTCACACCCTGTAACACCCCTTGTTGTAAAATTACAACGTCACTTAGCTTTCCAATATACACATTTACAAATGTTTCTTTAAAAAAAAACACACATTTACTATCAATGGCAAGACAATATAACCTATTGGCTATGTAAATGTAGTCTTAAAAATAAAATAAAAATGTGCTAATGTGTTTTTTGGAGCGCTAAGTGATGTTTTCTTTAAACTAAAATGGGTCTTTCAGGGTAATACAGGTGACATATTTTGCCTACCTATTTAACAGATATACAACACCTGCAAACAGCCAAAGTTATGTCGTTAAATTTAAAACAGATTCCTCAGTGTAAATTTAATGTCTGACTCGATCATCCAGTTATGTGGTTGGTTGTCATGCATGTCAATCAAAATACCTCTCCTGTCTCCTGCCTCTATGTGTGAATGCTGAAAACATATTTCATGTAATCCACACTGCCCGGCCTCTATAAATGAAAACATACTGTAAACAAAGTGGTGCAGACTGCACCACTCAACACTATAGGGTTGGCAATGCGTTTCCAATGTGGGGAGTGGTTCTTCAGAGGAAGCACATTATAGTAGTGAAGACTGAGGTGTTTTTGTTTTGATCGATATTAAATATCAAGAAGCTTTTCTTCAGAATGACCACCTATATTGATATTGTCAATATAAGGCCTTGGGGTCAGATGCAGTTCCCTAAGGATTTCATAAATTCCCTCATATCAATTAAAATATTCATAATTGCAGCCTGTGATCTCATTTATTGAGTATACTATAGAAATCTTCAACACAGGGTGGCACTGTAAACAACTATGCATAATTAACTCCCTTTATTCAACCTGTAGACACGGGTTTGCCCATTTCTTCCTTCGTGCGAGCATCCATAGTATATGCTTGTATTCATTCTTTGTTTGGAAACACAATCACATATAAACTAGGTATTTGTGACGAAGATTAATAAAGTCTTCTCAAATCCAATTTGACAGAGACCTAGCATTGGTTCAAAAAATAGACCCTGAGCCACAAATCGATCAGCACGTCAGCTGAATCCTTTTAAACTAAGGGAAGTGTATCTTACCATTAGATAGAAATAATAAGAGAAAATAACAAAAAACAATCACAAAAATGCATATTTCACAAGCACTATAACCTTCACAATGAACTATGAATGTGATAGGCCAACTGTACAAAGCAATATTGAAATTGTCAAAAATGAATAATCTTTTTAATTTTGTCAGTGTGTGTGTAATGGCAAGGAACACATTGAGATGGGTAGAATCGCTGGCATGAATAAAAATGATTGTCTTATTAGAAAAAGGCAATTTAAGGGCAGTCACCACACTATCGCAATTACATATGCTATGTCATGAAGTGTTGTGTTTCACTGGCATTCATAAGCATTAAACCAGCATCATGACCATTCATAATTTTAATGAACATAATGTTAAGAACTGGACTTGCCCTTAACACACCGAGTTGCCTTTAAAACACACTGAACCGTTAGTTAAGGGAGGTATAACATGCACAGATAATGACTTCGGCTATATTGAATTGTTAATATAAATGACGCAATTAAACAGCTACATTGAATGCAGTCAGAAATTATTGAGAAAATAGTAATTACAATAAACATTATAAATAAACTTACTATAGATAGTATCTCTTTCTCTTTCTCTCTCTCTCTCTCTTTCTCTCTCTCTCACACACACACACACACTTACACTTACACACATCCTCATCACACACACAAACACACAACAGCACATATACACACCTAAACATACCCCCCCCCACACACACACACCCACACACACACACACACACACACACACACACACACAGAGTGTATTCATGCAGTCAGGGATGTGATCTGAGACGAGCCAAGCAGCTCTGTGAATAATATCAATTCTCCATGGGAAACTAATGTCTGGCCATGCCCACTGGCTACAGAGCACACAGGCCATTCCATCACACCGTGCAGGCCTGTCTCTCTGTCTGTGTGAGTGAGTGAGTGAGTGTGGGCGTGCATGGGTGTGTGAGTATGTTTACTCCGCCATATGGACCCTACAGTACGCTAGACCCTCGTGGAGGCTGGAGGGTTTTGGACAGCCACGGTGGTTGGGGGGGATCTTGTTGTCTTGTTGTCTTACCAACTGAATTTGAGCTTCCAGATGGGGCAGGCATGTCAGTAACCCAACTTAAAACAGACGGGAAAACGAGGGGAGGAAAGGGGGAAAATAGCTAGAACCTTTTTAATGCATTCTAACAAAAATGGAACAATATTGAATTATTATTATTATTATTATTATATAAAAATAAAGAAAATTCCACCATCGTTCTATTGTGTGTATGTGTGTGTGTGTGAGAGAGAGAGAGAGAGAGAGAGAGAGAGAGAGCATGGAAAGGAGAGGAGAACCACTCAACATCTTGCCAAGGTAGATGTGGACGGTAAAAGAGAAAGGAGGAGAGGGTGGGAAGGTAAAGGTAAAGAAAAGATGGTGGAGGAGGAGGGTAAAGGAGGGTAAATGGAGCACGAGGAGGAGAACACAAGGGGCCATGTGTCTTGGCACGAGCATATGGAGGAGATGGAGGAGAGGAGGGATAGAGTGATGGTGAAGAAGAGGGGAGCAGTTTATGTCTGGACTGGTGTGATGATGGGGCGTGTCTGTAGAAGTGCCAGGCTACGCTTCCAGACATGTAGCTATAGACTCTCTCTGTCTCTCTCTCTCTCTCTCTCTCTCTTTCAATCTCCCTCTCCCTTGACTCTTTCTCTGAGTCTTATGCCCTCTATCAACCCCATCCCCCAGGCCTGGAAGCGTCAGTTTGTCGGGTGAAAGTACCGTGAACAATCTCTCTTCTCTGCTGTCGAGGCTCGCTGGAGCAGCACAGACATAAACATAATAATCCCATTCAGCCCCACGGGGGGGCAGGACGCCCATATTTGGAAGCGAGGCAAATGGGGGGTGGAGCGGGGCAGGGGTCCTGGAGTTGTAGTATGAGGGGGGTGGGGGGGGCGGGGGGGGGGGGGGGTTTGTGAAGGCATCGCAGAGTTGACACCCCAGAACAGAGAATTATAGAACGGAGCCTGAGAACACCCTGGTAGAGCTCTAGTGATGGACAATCTGCCTGTCTGCCTGTCTGTCTACAGTATCTGTGTGGGTATGTCTGTCTGTCTGTGGGGCCTGTCTGTCTGTCTGTCTGTCTGTCTGTCTGTCTGTCTGTGGTTACATGCTTGTACTGTACATGATAAAGATGAGGACACACAGCCATTTCTCTGTCTACCATCTATCTGCCATTCACAGCAACTTCACTAGCTAGCTTTACTCCGGTGCTGTTCTCCAGCCCTCCCACACACCTGACCTGCCGACGTCATCTAAGCACCGCATTCAGCTAAACAATCAAATCCTCTAGTGGAGGATCAAATTCCACCAGATACAATATCACGTCTTCCCCATGAGAGGTCTGGTTTGGGAATATTTAAAATAACACTGGTACACACTACACATTTAAAACATTCCGCCAATAACCAATACATATGATAGTAACTAATAATTATGATATTATGTCTAATATAATTATTTATGATACTTTCTGGTATAATCATCAAGTTATTGATATGTTACAGGGGTTTACCAAAATAATAAAGCTGCCTACTCTGCATTGACTCCAAATGTGATTTATGTATTGACACAAAACAAAAACACAGTCAGCAAAACAGGACGAAGCTCTTCTGAATGATTATAATGCACGTAATGTATCTCCGCTGTATCATGTCTCAACATTTAATATACATCACAATTTAATACAGTAGATCAGGTCTAGCTAATCTAATCTAAAATAATCTAATCTAATTGTACCTAAATAGTTTAACTTTTTAATCCACTAACCACTGAAACCTTATGTCGATCAGTTCACTGCTTAAAATACTGATATATAATTACATAAAAGAAGCAGCCTTCTCTTCTCATTGTCTTCTTTACAAATGTATACAAGTTGAATGTTGCATTTTTAAACAGCAAGTGTGGTTTCTCATCAATCATGCTGACATGGATAATTACTGAACACACACACATGCACTCAAACACACACACGCACACGCACACACACACACACCCAATCACTCATACCCATTAGCTCCCTCTCTTTTTCACTCCACACACACACACAGGTTCCCCTGTCCCTTGATATGACACTTCCCGTAAGTGAACCCTTTTTCTCTCACTCAGACAGTTTTAACATATATAGTAAAGACCCCCCCCTCCATGTGTAGCATAATGTATGTTGCTGCTGCTGCGTGGAGGCTACTGTTGCCCCCAGCTCTATATGCACAGTGATAGATGGTCCAATAGGGGAGCACAGAGAGCGGGATTTAGGGTTCTCATTAGAAATGAGCGCTGTGTGGCTGTAGGGGGGAAACACACCTAAAGAGAACAGAGATCCATTCTCCTCGGCTGAAAGTGACTAAGCAAATGAAATGTACTGTATGTCTTACTGTCAAAGAGTTTATGGCAAGAGAGGGGCAGCAAGAGAGAGAGAGAGAGAGAGAGAGAGAGAGAAGGGGTTAGGCATCTTGCTCAAGGATGCTTACAGGTAGCTCAATACCGGGGTTCAAACCCACAACCTTCCGGCTGGGAGCCCCAATAGGTCTCAATGGAGGAAGTGCACATGTGTCTTTTAATGTGTATGAGAACGAGAGAGAGAGAGAGAGAGAGAGAGAGAGAGAGAGAGAGAGAGAGAGAGAGAGAGAGAGAGAGAGAGAGAG
>JAODLL010071514.1:0-16616 GCA_026546735.1 Forbesichthys agassizii | reverse complement strand
CGGCTCTACTCCGAGTTCCTCACGGATAGCTGAGCTTCTCACCCTATCTCTAAGGGAGACGCCAGCCACCCTTCTGAAAAAAACCATTTCGGCCGCTTGTACCTGTGATATGCTCAAGAGCCCAAGAAAAGATTTGGCTAAAACTAGCCAGCGGAAACAATGGGTTTAAACTGGACAAAATTATTTGAAAATGTATTGAGATAATGATATGACACACTAAACGTGACAACTGTGATGCAATTTTTTTTAAATATATTTATATATATATATATATATTAGGGCTGTCAAATTATTAAAAAATATCTAATTAGTAATTATGTAATTAATTACGCGCTTTGTGATTAATATATTTCATATTTTTACTTATTCAAAACTTAATCTAAGTGTTATATTTTTATAACAAGTTATGACCGCTTTATGCAAATGTTTGTATTTATTTAAAAAAATTAATAAATAGAAAGATTTACTTAGATAAGATAGATAAGCAAGATATGACAGCTTTATGCAAATGTTTGTATTTATTTTGAAAATAAATACAATTCTTGTTATAAAAATATAACACTTCAACCTTAACACTTAAAGTAAAAATATGCAATTTATTAATAAAGGTGCAATTAATCCTGACAGTCCTAAATATTAGAAATATTCTAGAATGCAATGGGGATTTGAATATGGTTTTGTTAAATCATGTTTTATTTGAGGGGATTACCCTAGGTCTGATATATTATCATGGTTCCAGATGAAATAACACATTTTTTCTGATGTTTATCTTCACGCAGAGAATTAACTGAGCGTCTGGCTGAGAAATGGTCCATGCTCCATGGGTGCAGTGCATCCGAATGTGTGAGAATATACCTCACTGTGGCTCGGAAATGGCCTCTGTTTGGGGCCAAACTCTTCAATGCTAAGGTATTACTCTTCAATGATGAATTCTACAGTATATGGTGTATCTTGTTTCAATTTAGTTTCATCCTCTTCCACCCATTAACACTGTGTTACATAAGCAACTCTGTGCTGAACGCCTGATACATATACCCCTGTAAATTTGACAACACTAGTAGGTAGTAGCTAAGGTACACTAGGTAGTAGATTTTCATTGGCTGTTAGCATTGTCACTCACAAGTATGTATACATAATTACGACACAATGCTGTGCAGTGCTTAATAATTTCAGTTTTCAATTTATTTTAAACTTGTAACTGTAGCCTAATAATTTAAAGTGTAGCTGCACCCTAGCTCTGAGCCTGACTTCTCCCAGCATTGATGTCTCTCATCACAAATCAATGATATTACTTCGTTTACAGCTCTAAAAACTAATTTTTGGTGCAGTTACACTTTATTAGATTTACAAGACCTGCAAACAGCCATATTTGTGTGTTTAAGTTTCCCAACGAATTCCCCAGTTTAAGTGAATGTCTGACTTGGTCATTGAGTGATGTATATGTACTGTGTGTAGGGCGTGTCAATATAAATACCTCTGTCAAGTAGACGGGTCTAGACGCAGTTAGCGAGTGCTGTGTCCGAGATTTTATACAAGTACAGGCTGGCTCTGCAAGACTTGTTTTAATGTCTTCTTAATGTAAAGATGTGCTCCTTGGTTACGTTGGGTAGGAAGCCTACATTTCCTACCCAAGCCACTCAGCAATGACATGGCGGAGGGGCATGCTCTGTTTTGGTTTCAAAATATTTGTGACGTGACAGTGAAACGAGGACAGGCCCAGAGAGGAAAGTGGATAAATGTGGCCTGTAACATAAACTTCCTTTGTCTTGTGTGACCGCAGCCTGTCCCTCCTTCTCCCGTTGAGCAGAGCCAAGTGTGGCTTGCTGTCAACGAGGATGGATTGTGTGTGCTGGACTACGCCATGGTAAGTTATTGTCATCTCGATCCTATCATCTTCAAATTAAGTCAAACCATTGTATTCAATTGCATCTGAAAAGATTTGTTTTTGTTTTATAATTTTGGTGGTTGGTTTTGTTTACGTCCTGGACGCACAGTTTTGTATATAGCTGCTTTATAGCTTGGCATTTTTCTTTACTTTTGGCTGGTGTGCTAGCGAGGCCACAGCAACAGAGGTATGTTGACCCACTGGTCTGGATTTTTTCTTTTGTGGTGTTTTAAACACCAGAACTCCACAGGAAAGTAAAAATGCCAAGGCTTGATTCCACACCCTCCATCCACACACATTCAGCAGTTTCCATCATATGAAGCTCTGTCATTTTTACCAGCAACTGTCCATTTCGTTTGTGGCTTGGCGTCAGTCAGCCCATGTGCTTTCTGTAAATCTTAGGCTATATTAAGGTGAAATTCACAATACGTCATGTGGATGTATGTCATGCTTCTTCACACTCTGTTTGACCTTCAAAAAAAGCAGAGGCCTTTCCACATTTATGCTGTTGTCATACATTTTCAGCACACGCTCGTCGCATACTCCTACCAGTCAATTATTACCTTCGGTGGTTGCCGTGACGATTTCATGGTGGTCGTCAGCCAGCAGAGTGAGCCTGGAGGCTCAAAGAAGAGCGTGGAGAAGCTTCTCTTTGCAATGGCTAAACCTAAGGTAAGTGTGTCCTCTGTCCTAGCCGAGGAACCATCTGGACAAATGTTCAGTCAGACTGATTTGTAGAAGCTCGCAGGCCTCAAACGCTATAAGCAAGGCTTCCGCTTTTGCAGCTTAACTTCAGGCAATCATTTATCATTCTCCTGAAATATCTAATGCATCGACAGCTGACACGTGTTAATCAAATGCGAGTGGGTGAGGTGTTGAAGTGGTATTAGGGAGGTCAAATAACCATTGAAGATACAGGGATGGCATAGGGAGTCCTTTCTTAATCCCTATTTACCTGCCATTATATTGAGTTACCCTCCTACACAGAGGGATAATGGAGAAAGCAGCTTAGCTCTCTCACTTCACGCATAGCTCCCCAAAGGGGTCTAAGTAGAGAGTCACGTTACTACTGTATAGCGTACTAATAAGGCTTTTCTGTGTTCCTGGCAGCTGAATCGGTTGCGTCTCAGGTTTACACATTGGGCTGCACATCTCCCTGCACTCAAATGAAACGCAATGCTGTTAAAAATGGTACGGCCATTAATTTCAACCCTATGTGGCTTGTCTTTGTCCTGCCCGCAGGTTCTGCAGTTGACTCTGCTCATGGCCAGCTACATTAACCACTGGACACCCAGTGTCCCGTCAGCATCCCAACCTTCACAGGGCCACTGGGACGTAGACAGTAGGCACTTTCCCTCCATGAACTACACCACCAAGGGCCCGACACTACTGTGAATCCCTCGCACAGTCAATTTGTTATTGTAGAGAAACAGTTCTACTGTGTAATGTGTATACAGTACATAACATACATGCATACACTCTTTAATGATTCCCTTGTGGGTGGAACCAGCATTAGAAAATGCTGGTTCAGACTGGTTTGGGCTCTGAAACTCAAGAGAGTGCATAATGCTCCAGCATCTGAGAGGCTGGCAACTCCTCATAAGCTCAAGGTGGCATCTACTCGTACCCTTATAGTCCCATGCACTTTCATGCACAGTTGTTTCAAATACAAACAGTGGTCTGAGGAGAAAATGTGGGATTCTGTGGGTTGGGGGCTATGGTATAATGCAATAGAGGGGGTGTGTACCTAAACAGGGTATAGCAATATAGGACTGTGCTTAACACCTGTGGAGGAAATAGGATTTAGCCTATATTCACCTGGAGAGCAATTCATGCTTTTAGTGAAAGGAGGATGATGTTTGTTTGTATTTATTTCTTCAACAAAAGAGTGTTCCAACTCTGCTTGGTTTTAATAGAAGAATCACTAATAAAATATGGTTTAAATTGTGAACAATTGTGATTTTTGTTTTGAACATTTGTGTTTTAAATGAAAGTAAAACGATGAGGACTTACTGACACTTGTGGAACTTTCCTTGGATAAGAGGTGGTTTTCATAGACGGATGTTCACGCCATGTTCATGCCTGATGTATCTTGTACTTAGGCTTCTTTATGTAATGGAAAAAAATCTGCATTTTATGCTTTCAAAAATTGCTCATCTATACAACCAACTCCGCCAAGTTTTTCTTTAATAATTAATTATTAAAAGGCCCAAAATCTATACTGTTTAATTTTTCAATCTGAGGAAACATAGTTTATTGAAGCATAATGTACTATTCCCATGTTATGATTATTTTAACCATACTACCAACATAGACTGTATAAAATAGTGGTGGATTTGGTTGACAAATTCCTAACCTTCAGGGGTATGTGGGCATTAACATTTTGTTAACTACAGTCTGTAGTTAATTGCCAAAAAGAAAAAAGTAGCTATATTGACAAAAATGTAGGCTACTGATAACCTATTTCTGAGAAATGCAAAAACATTTAGTAACTGGTCTGGTATCAAATAAGCACCATAAAGCAGGTTTTCCAACTCTCATGCATCTGTGTGTGTGCCACACGCTTTTATGTCCCCAACGGTAACACATTTTATTGACTTCATGCATCTCTTGCCAGAAAATACAGCAATTTAATTCTCTCACCAAGTCAGCCTTGAAAGCATGGCAACCCAGTGACCTAGATATGTAGTAGTTTATTTAGCATTTAACCTACTAGCCTATTACCATTTGCTGACATACCAAGATACACGTTTCTTGACCGCTCACCTCTTTATCTATTTTTAAAGCCTAACAAACCTAGATTGGACAATGGAATACAGCTATGTTATTGACTTTAACTGTTTTTGGATCAAACCACTGTTTTGTTCCTTTTTTTTCCTCCTAATTTATTTCATTTTGTTATTTTTATGAAACGTGTAATATTTTACAATACTGTATTTTTAAAAGTTATTTGATTTTATTGTTTACTTTAGTGTTAGGGTTGAAAAGATTTACGCGCATGATGTGTGCTTCACAGTTACTAGCAGTATGTGTTGCAATGTTTGAATTATGTTTATTAGTTGATGCTCACTATACGTGTGTGACATTACAATAAATGGTACGAACCATGTGTTTTTCTTTATTTTATAACAATTTATATTTGTTTTTACCACATACACAATGTTGAATACACCATGACATATTAACATTTTCATTCATTGATAAACATTTAAATAAAATATTTACATAATTGAAATTGATTAGGCTACTTTAGACATGATCTTATAACTGGCTAAAAGGATGTAATAAACTTTGTTATATAAATTAATGCTGTCACCACCTTTGGTTATCCGGTCAGGTCCAGTTGTAGAAGCCAGAGAAAGTCATCACAACCCAAAGAGTATAATACAAATATAGAGCTTTATTTATAAACGTTTAGATTAAAAATTAAGGGTCACATAGCTTGCAGGTTTTGCCCTCACCAGAAGTATACCCATAGGCACACACACAATACCCCCTGCTCCTAAAACACAGCACAGCAGAACAATTAACATGCACTTGTTATCGCCCACTTTTACACTACAAACCCCACTAGGCACAGCAATACTTTACATGCGCTGCCAGATCACACTACATTAGCATACATTTAACAATAGCATACATTTATTTGAATATAAGTATTGACAATTAGCAAGTCCGGTTTCTTTGTGACTATTCTCATTTATTGGAGGCAAGGCAACTGTTAATTGGCTAATGCAGAAACATGAGACCTTTCTCATGTCTGAATTGTTTTATACAGCCATGACAGCATTTGGTGCTCATAAAGCACATGTTGGCCTATACTTATTCATGTATTCTTAGTTTGGGTGTGGCCTACACATGTGCAAATATTTCTAGATATGGTGTCCCGGCGATGGAAGCTATGTCTATCCAAAAGACAGATGTAAATATTTAATAAGAATGTGAATTTAGTTGATTTAAGTGTCCACTGTAAAATCGGCATGGTACTGTTTACGGTTTGGTTGTATTAATGATGTATTGTGTTATTAAAATACACTTTTTGGAAATAAGTAGGCTATAGGTTAATAGACAATTAACCATAACGTTTTGACAACGTATTGAATTTGAAGAGAAAATACTGTGTAGTCCATTGTTTATTACATATTACATTTTTGTATGTTCAAAATAATTTATTTTATGATATAATTATAGCAAACACATTTTGTATGTTTTCATGGGACATTGTGTTCCTTATTGATTGTCCAAATTGCCCAATCCCAAACAAGGTGAGGTTACATTTGAACGGGTGTGTTGTGATAATTGGTCTATGTTTTAGCCGACCTTCGCTGTTATCGCTGCTTCCTATGCTTCAGGCGTTTTGGTCGTGGAAGACAAACCAGTAGTAACAAGCTTGTAACACGTCAGGGTGTCTGGCTGACACGATAACTGTAGACTACAACCGCGCGCTTTAACGCCAAAGCAAAGGTCTGTTGTTTCAGTTCTATCTTTTAGTGCTTGATCAATGTTGAATGTATTGAATGCGTCAAGGGTGCATGACGCTGTGAATGTTTGCTTTGCCAGGGAATCCACTACAAAAAAAAGATGACAACCCAAAAGCCAAAAAGTTTACTCCGCGAAGCATCGCATCAGATTGTCGCCGGTGGATCTGCAGGTACCATCAACAAAATTTACTGTTGCAATTTGTGAAAGGTTACACAGTAACTCGTCTACATTTAGAACGCTGAAAGTACTAATCCACTCGAAATGTTATCCCGGTGTGTTTTGAATAGCGAACTAGCGATCCCTTGTACCGGAAGGAAGGTGTTACCGTACACTTCCGTCGGTTCCGCTACCGACGAAACAGGGAGTAGACTATGAGGAGACGTGTGTAGGCCGGATCAGACAAAGCAAGCCAGCCAGTTTCAGATTGCAAATGGGAGGAAAATATAGAGCGAGGAGGCGATCTACCTGAGCTCTGAACACCTTCGAACACAGAACACATTGTGATTATTTGCTAAATAGCCTATGGCTCACATAGACATAAGACAGAAATAATTAATATAACTTAACTAGACAATCAATAGTCTGTAGACAACATGCATATGTTTATGCAACATACGTTTTCTGTTGACACGAGGTAGGACAGTGTTATGCATAAGAGACTATTTGATTAATAGGCCTATTAGCATTTGTGAGTTTTAGATTGAATGCATTATTAGTAAACATATAGCCTACATATTTCTGTTTTCAGAAATCCTGTGTGTTTTTCATTTTAGATAAACGGTATCTTAATCTCAACAACACCACCATGTGTAAAGGTGTTATGGTTCAGTTGGCCTATAGATTTTGTTGTTTGTATATAGTTATATGGCTGTTACATGCCCTAATTCTCTTAAACAAAAGTAGGGCAGATAATATTGCATGGCTACAGTAAATTACACATAAATTAGTAGATTTACATTCAGTCCAGATTTGACCAGAGAAGTATGAAAAATACTTATATTTACAGATAATTGAAATAAGCTACAGTATGATCATAATGTCACTTTTCTGTGTGTTTAAATATCGTAAATAGGAATCATTCAGTCATAACACTAATGCCCTGGCTCCGAATCTAAAACCCCATAGATGAATGTAAGGTATCCCGCCACGGTTCAAATAGGACATTCAAAATTGCTTGCTTGTGTTAATGAGGCATGTTATAGTTGTTGCTAATTAAAGAGCATTGTCTTGATTGCAGCCTAGCTGTCTGAGAAGCATTGACATCCAACATTATAATAATATTGTCCCTCTAGCCGTAACCTTATAGTTTAGCCAGAAGCTATGGGATCTGCTTCATGTGTAGAGAGATCGGTGTGAGTTACAGTGCAAAGGCCACTATTTTGACGCAAGCAAAGCAAACCTAACATGTCTGCTCCCGTGTCCTTTCCCCTACCTAGGTATTACCACACCACCTTTGATGCCCTCTGCATGTGTTTCTTTCAGCTAATATACAAAAAATATAGAAAGACAAAATAACGTCTGTATTGTCTAATTGCTTGCACCCCTCTTCTTCCCTTGTCTGGGACCCAGCATAGTAAACAACGTAATAATCAAACCAGTTTACGGTTATAAAGGTAAACCTGGAGCTCTCGGTTTAATTTCGCTGTGAGAATAAGTCTGGAAAGCCTCAGAATGATTTTGAATGTGTCCGAGTAGCAACTGAACTTTCGAATCAGCGTCGTGTTTCTAGGTATACAGGCCTGGTTTCCCAATCAGCGTCATGTTTATAGCTACACGGGTGTGGTTTAGGTGTGCCGACCATGGTGCCGACGGCAAAAACGACCAGAATGTTCATCCAATCAGCGGCCAAGTATTTTTTTTGAAAGTACAGCCATTTACAAACTGTTTCAATGTACGACTCCCCAGACTTGTGACAACAATTCCTCTGGCATGTCAGGTTAGCATATTACATGTGCAGAAGTAGATTGACAACATGTAGCTGCATACAGATATACCTTCAATGATAAGTGTCAAGATAAGTGCATTATTTCAAGTGAGTAAACTATTAACACACATCTAGCCTCAGTGTGTTGCTAAGGCAGACCTCATCTCCATTATTGTCCCAGGAGACATGAGGTGCATTATTGTGTTGTGTGTGTGTGTGTGTGTGTGTGTCGCTGTGGGTCTGGCAGCTCACTCTCTCAACAGCGGCTCCTGTCTAACTTGTAAAGCCTGCTGGGTAGGGGACACAGGCTTGACCCTAAGTAGAATGACCTCAGTGTTTTCCCTTACCCCCCAAAGTCAGGTTCTCCAAAGGGTGTCTTTTTTTTTTTCCTGATTCACGGTTATTGAGAATTAGGAGAGAACAGTGTTAATTTATGTGCGACCCACGCGGCCACAGAGCTTGGTTTGTATGAATTAGAGAGGAAAAGGCAGCTTTTGGTGTGGTGCTGTGTACAGCCAGTGCAGTTGAATATGTATTATTACCCCGGAGAGGACAGTATACTGGCTGATGTTTGACTCTTTCTGTAGGGCTTGGCCGTAAGGACACTGCTTCCTCCCCCCGTCTTCTCTCCTTAACTGGGCTAAGCTTACAATCACAAACATGGTTTCTTTCCCAGTTTGAATGGTGCCAGTAACATTTGAAACTGCATGTTAATGTGTTTGGTTGTTTTGGGGATATAGCTGGACGGGGTAGCCAGAGCATT
Organism: Forbesichthys agassizii; assembly: GCA_026546735.1. Lineage (NCBI taxonomy): Eukaryota > Metazoa > Chordata > Actinopteri > Percopsiformes > Amblyopsidae > Forbesichthys > Forbesichthys agassizii. Next base: position 7,562 of record JAODLL010071514.1, on the reverse strand, counting down.
TGTTTTATTTTATTTGAGGCTTAATATGTAGCAAAGTCTTGTCAATGGTAATGGAAAGAAGTAGACTGCAGCCAAGACATGGGTATTGTAGTTTAACACCATGACATGCATTCTTTGTATTTCACCACAAGGGGGAAGCAGTTGCTCATAATTCATTTTTATTCATGAAGGGGCCTTATAACAGATTTTCAGTGAAAGTATTTTTGACATTACTTTGGGATGGACATTGGGGATTAGGATGCATGCCTTTTTTATTATTATTATTATTATTATTATTATTATTATTATTAATAATATTATATTATTTTTGTTAGTTCATGTGAAATATGAGAATTTTCATTTATTAATTGTGTAAAAGTGTAGTCTATGAAAAATAGCCTCAACCGGTCCTCTATGATTATTTAACGAGTAAAGCTATATATGATATTTTCCTTCAGTAAGTGCAGTGGAGTGCGGCGACATTAGACAGACATACCGAATAGGCTATAGACAGAGTATGATTAGGTTCTTTCTCCAACACCGTGACACCTAATGTCAGAACTAAGCTTAAATTACTCCTTGATTTAATTGGTTTTAAACAGTAAACCCAAAATCAAGCGGGTAAGAACAAATAAAGCCACTTAGACGAAATGAAAGCGATGGGAAAAAAAGGCAGAGAAAATCAAATAAATAGTGAAACTAAGCGGGGAACTTCACAGCGATTAGTCATTGAAGGAGATGGCTGTTACAAATGAGGGCTTCCTCTCCAGGCTGTGATTGGCTGCCACAATCAGAGTAGAATTAGGCCTAATATTTATTTCCAGAAACAATTGTACATGTTTTAGTGGGGTTTTGATTGAACTCCCGGCGGACATGTTGTAGACAGATGTTTAGATGACCTCATGTTTGAAGTAATGTTGATTTTGGAGGGGCCTTCTAAATCAGCTCCTTCTGACCCCCCTTCCCCCCCCCCCCCCCACACACACACACACACCACCCTGCCAAAGTGTGTGTCTCAGCAGGAGCGCAGGGAAGGATATCTGGCTTAGAGGATGCATTTGTGTCCCACATTTTGTGACCATCATGGGGTTGTGGATGGCTTGCTTAATATGAAGCATGGCGGTGGTGAAGGATGGCTACCTAACTAGACACATCTGTCACTCCGTGCTTGGCTTTACACTACACCATTATCACTGAAGTTCTGACAGGTGTTTATTTGCAGCAAGATTGCACTGATCATTAGATAATCACAAATAAATATGAATGAGAGATTGTTTTCCCTTTACTTCTTGATAAGTGAATGTGAGAGTATCATTTGAAGGTTTATTTTTCTGATGATGAAGAAATTGCACTCTGCAATTATATAACAGTATAATTAAACTAACCCCTCATTTGACTAAAATGGGGAAAGTGGATTACAACAAATGAAACTAGGCTAATTACCATTCAACGTCTCAGGAAATGTGAAGATCACAATGTCAGTAGAAACCAGTTGGCTGTGACCTTGCATGGAATATTGCATCAACATGCTTAGATTTAGTAAAAGCAGCAGGTAAGCCCATATTATATTGTTGCTGCTCACATACTGTATGTTTGTGTGCCTATTTGGATCGTGATGTTTTAGGACTGTAATTCAAGAGGCTAACGGGATTTGGTATAATGCTGATATGATGCTGATCTTTCCAATATCCAACTGGCATTTAGGACAGACTTTGATCTTAACATTAGTTTCAGTTGTTTTTTTTCATACCTTAACTTGATTGGTTGGCTCTCTTAGAGAAAGTGGGAAGATAGGTCAGAGAGTATTGGTTACAGTTGTGGTTATATGAAAATACACAAATTATGCCACACCTGGGGCAAAACCTGACAGTGATTTCATTTCAGATAACACAACTGAACACAATACTGACTAAATGGAATCTGCTAATCTTAAAATCTATAGCAGTCCACTCACTCACTACCTGTCTTCCAAATAACTAACAACGTTTCATGTAGTAGTAGACAAAGACTGCTGAAATGTAATGTTATACACATTGATAGATAGATTACTGTCTGATACTTTGTGAGGACCTTCCTATACAGCCTCAGTGGCTGTAGCTAGTGTTTTTAATGTGTGGTCAGCAATGCTGGAGGAAGTTTGTTTATATTTGAGCTTGGTCAAAACAAAGTACCTTTGTCTTCAATGCCATATGGTTGTTCCTTCAGAAGCTCCACTCCCTCAAATTGAACAAGCATTGCCAAGGCTGGGATAGTGTTGTGTATTCTGCACCACTTTGTTTGTGTTCCCATTTACAGAGGCTGTTCTAAAATCTGTTTAGAAACACCATATTATTTTATTCGGTGCACTCGCATTACGGACAGCTAGCGGACAGTGAGGATAAATTTGCCTAATTTGTCAAAAAGTATTGTCTTCCAAGCGCTGACCTCACCTTTAATCTGCAGCTGTATGGGGAAGTTTAGTTGAGTCAAGCGTCTGATGTCCATTCATGCTGGTGACATTATTCTACTGACACGGAGACTGTAGGAAGGCAGCCCACTGTGGGAGAGTCCTATGTCGATGATACTGGATTGAGATGCTTGTGTAGTGTGTGTGTGGCTTGGAACTGCATATTAAAGCACAGCTAGACCATTTATCACCTTGTAGGCCTATGTTGGGTCGTTTGACAATAATATCAATAATTATGCTGTTGTGGTAAGGGCAGAATCAGGGGGATAATTATGATTGTTTAACATGGGAGGCTTTCCCTGGAACAGGCAATTATTATTCGGAGCAATACAGGAAGTGGGCTATATTTTAGTGGGTATTAACTTGTGTCATTTTGTTGTAAATGTGTAATAACTCCAGGTTATATGTTTGTGACTGTGAATGCAATGTCCCGTCATCGTTTAAAGCTTTGCCAATAAACATTACAGTAATGTAATTAATTAAATGCAAATAGTCAGATATTTAAAAAATCCATGGGATCATTCAAACATGCATAGGGCCTACTTTGGACAGCCCATGGCAACAATAACACAATTGGGAGGGAAATAAGCTAAACAAGCTAATTGAGCACTTAGACTAAGTAGTCAAGGGGCAAGGAGAAAGTGACCTGGTAAGAAAACTGCAACTTACAGTTGGTTGACTTCACCATGACCGTGTGTGTGTGTGTGTGGGTGTGTGTTTGTGTTTGCGTGTGCACACGCACCTAGATCGTGTATGTGTGAGAGAAATGTTCAGAATGCAAATGCTGTAGTGTTTTTTTTTTTGGTGTATATGCATGTGTGCGCACTGTGCTTGCGCCCTGTGCGTGCATGCGTACACACATTAGCGTTGCCTTTTACATGTAGATGTGTCCAAGTTAGGGTTAGGCTATATTGAAAAGTATGTTCCAGACCTATGTTTATGGAACTCCTCATTAAGTTAGAGTAGAAGCAGGCCTTCCAAGTATATCACTGCTCTCATCCTAACAAGCTAATCACATGCCAAAGTTTTTCACAAACGCTGATATGAGCTCTTATTTTAATCACAGTATAGGTAGCGTGATCAAACTGCTCATAAAATAGAGCACTGGTATTTTTCTGTCTGTCCTCCAACTGTTTGTTGCCCATTACCACTGACATGTTCAAGTGTTAAAATGTTTTGAATTATCCATTTAACCTTTGACCCTCTAGCATAGCCACGCTTAGTAGAGGGTCAGTAGTATAAGTACTCGGCAGTTTCCTTATGGCAATGATTCAGTTCATGTTTAGCCTAATAGTTTATTGTATTTAGTATTACAGATTTTGAGTTTTAAAAGTCCAAATCAAACATTGTGTTTTTTCAACTGAAATTGATGTGATTCAAGAGTTCAGATAATTACAAACTCTCTGTGCTTCTGCTGTACAGTCTGAAATATAAATACACATAATAAGTAGTGTCAAAAAACAAAACTTGACTTCAAACTAAAAACCCTGAATGATACAGGAGCTTCCGCATGTGTGTGTGTGTGTGTGTCTGTGTGTGTGTGTGTGTGTGTGTGTGTGTGTGTGCGTGCGTGTGCGTGCGTGTGAATATGTATGCGTGAGCATGTGTAAGCTAACATGTCTAGTCTACCTTGTCATTCTCTGGATGAGCGGGAAGCTAACAGCACAGGTTCTTACAGTAAGCCTCTGCTTACTCTATCAAGATGAACAACTTTGGGGACAGAGTATAGTCATTATGTGATTTGTTGCGCTCACGGGCCAATTTGGGTCTAAACAGGGTAAATGTCCCATGCCCGGTGGCCACGAGAGTGACCTGAGACAGGGCTTTAATTTAAAGACAGTTTGCATTGTGTATGATCTTAGCGGGCAGCGACTCTTTCAGGAGGTTGTTTGGCAGTGGAAGAGGCATGATCTGATGGTGAGAATGAAATATGGATGGACTGGATGTTTACCATTTCATTATCCACGGGAAATCAGAGAGTCCTATAGTGAGATCAGGGCAGACGCAGACGTCACAAACGCAAAGGAGTATATAAGGGACAACAGTTTTGTTTATCATGTTTGAAATGGGAGCAATTATGCACTGTAAGGATAATGATATGAAAGCAGTCGTTGGGTCATGTAAAACAGTGTGTTGATTCTCATCTGTCCCCAGGAATCAGTCACTCCTCCTGGGTAAGAGCTGGAGGACGGAGGGCTCACTGCCTCTGTCTGGTTTTCATTTTTGATAAAAGACGCGCAGAGTAAAACATCTGGGTGCGTAAAGCTTGCAAAAGAAAATCTGCCTTTTCAAGTCAAAGTTATATGGTCTTGATTTTGGCATCAATTTGTTGCACAGGTATTTAATGAGGAACAAAATGTTTCGCCACAAGGCATAATCTGATCCAAATCATTTAGTGAATATTGGCCGAGGTTATACTGTCTAGAGGGCAGATGAGAGCCATGGTCACGTTACCTTCTAGGTAAGACTAACTACAAAGGTGTGCTCTATAGAATAGCACAGCTGACGTCATTCTTGGTCAATTACAACATTTTAAGAAGGCTTGTACCTTTTACCAAAGGTTAGACTAAAGCAGTGCCCTGCCTGATAATATATCCATATATCTGTTAGAGGGATATGGAATATATATTAAATATAATATAATATATTAGATCTTCCTGGTTTTAAATAGAATACTGTGTAATAAGTTCAAAAGACAAAGAGAAAACAAGGTGCCCCTCCATGATGTCTCCATCTGTGTTTGCTTTCTCCTCCCACAGATATAGATGGTCAATGTGTTTATACCAAAAATGCACATGACCAGAGCAGCACACAGTCAACCTCAGCAGTCTGCCGTCCAGTAGCATGTAATAGTACAGAAATTGTTTTCCCCCCATCTCGGGGACCCAGAGTGTGACTCATGGATGACGCGGACAGTGTTTTCTATGGCATGTGTTACTGTAGCACACGGGGGTCACACCACCGTGCCCTGTAGCAGAACGGGGACCACACAGCTCGCCGGCCTCCATCCCCTCTGTGTTTGAAGTGTGTCCAGAGGGAGCGCACTGCCCATGCATCGGGTGGGCGCAGGGAGCTTAAGGTATCAGCCGCTCCACACAGTGAGAGCTCTGGCTGGGCCCTCCGCAATCACACAACTGACAGATGCTTTCTCGATAAGAACCCCCCCCCCCCCCCTTCATTCCCCCTTCCCGAAACCCCCACAACACACACACAGGGAACGCGTCGTTATGACTGTGAGCTACTCCTGGGGATTTCTTCTACTTTTTTGGAGGGAGGCTGCTATTCTGGGAAGAATGAATATGCGGTGCCTTTTGAAAATATAGCTTAGACGTCCCGGGAGGGTCTTGAATGTGCACTACAGCAGGTGATTCTTCGTACAAACTGTGTGTGCAGTGGGAGGTTTGACGTTTCTATTTGCCTTCGCCTGGTTGACTGGCTGCGGTGTGTAATGGCTAGAGGGAGGTCTTGCTTGAAGGTATTCCTCTTTCCCTTCCCTATAAGAGCTCCATTGGTGTTCTGGCGTTCGGCTCTTTCTCAGCTGAGTGTCATTGTGTTACTTGGACCTGAGTGGGCTGAATGGATAGCCCCCAAGGGGGCGCTCTGCGCACCACACCATCTATCAGCCCCCAGCCACAGAAACGCACAGTGACAAATTCAGGCCTCTGCCATTTCGGCCACATTCATAGACAGAATTGAGTTTTGTTCCTGGTCCCTAAAGGAAATGCCTTATGTGATCATGCACAGGCTTGTGCTGTTGTGCAGATGTTGTTTTTATTGTGATTACTTGAGGAAATGTTTTGTTAGCAGAGACTTGTCTTTAGGATTATTTATGTTGTAGTTTCTCAGTCATTTTCTATGAACTTGTATAAACAAGGAGAACATTTTGGTCAGTTGCTATAGTCCAGTTATCAGCACCGTTTAAAGTTTTCTTCAAATCCTATAGTTGATTATTTTCACATCACTAATAATATTTGATTAATTACATAAACTGGTGCGATTGCAATAATAACAACATGAATATTAGCCTCAATAATTACATTAAAGTAAATGTTCGACAAGATATAATAAAAGTAATAGTAATAGCATGCTTCTTGGTTTTGCTTAAGTGGAAAAGAGACAAGGTAATTACCCTTGGGGCAATTAGAGAAAGGGTCTGACGGAGCGGCTAAGTCATTTTCTAAACCAAACATCCTGGTCGGAGGGCTGGAGCAACTGGCCGGCCTGCTGTATGAGGCCACTGGCTGTCTCGCAGGGAGCTGTTTGTGGGGAAGTGGATCACGGTATGTTTTCTTACTCTGAAGGCATGCCTCCTAAAAGTTGTGCCAGATGAGCAGCACCTGAAACGCGGCACCTCTGTGGTCAGTAAAACGAGGCTGATTTACTGTAGCTAACTAGCAGGCACGCTTGTGTACATGAAAGCCTACATTCTGCATCTCCAAAGTGTAAACCAAAAGCAACATGGTAAATTAGAGAGGCTACACTTTGATGCTAGGTGAGGACTTATACAGCAGGATAAATAGGTTTCAGTTTGGCTATAAAAGCACACAAATCTGAAATATACATTTCATGTCAAGTCATCCATGCTTGAAATGATTCCCTAAAGAACATGAATTCATAAAATATGCATAGACAAAATGGAGTTAAGCTATATTACATAAATGTATGTATACATTTTATCTATAGATGTAGGCTATGTATTCCTCATCATTTTAATGTGTTCCATATAAATTATCATGAGTATTGTTTGTCTATAATTAAACATACTGTATAGTTACATATGTCCTTTCTTAAAACAACAGATATATTTTATAATTTTGCTGGGAATAGGGTGTTAAATTTAAACAGACAGTAACTCTAAAATGTGTACACATTTAACTAATCATATGGATGTTTAATAAAAGCCAAAGCATTCGTCAGAGCATATTGCTGCAGTAGGCAAGACATTACTGGGACGACTGGATTGGATGTGTTACATTTTTAACCTGGAATTCCAATTAACAAGATTATAACATTAAATCACACAATTATTTAATTATTTATATTGTAGCATACACATTTCCTGTGTGTGTGTGTGTGTGTGTGTGTGTGTGTGTGTGTGTGTGTGTGTGTGTATATATATATATATATATATATATAT